>JAJJWW010015956.1:0-187204 GCA_023531295.1 Papaver armeniacum | reverse complement strand
ATGTTGTACTTGCCTTTACCTCGGCCATTTTGTGAAATAGTCTATAGCGACAATCGATCCTTCTACCTTGTTCTGGTAAAAATGGTCCCACAATGTCTTAGGAAGGATTCCTTGTTTAGGATAAATTCCTAGTTTAGGAAGGAGTATTGTTTTGAGCAGTATTCTTAGTTTAGGTAATATTACCTAGAAAGGGAATTAGTCCTACAAAAGGAAATAGATTCCTAAGACGTTTGGGAAACCAAGCCAAGCCTATAAATAGGGATGTTTAGCTCATAACTAAACACATCTAGTTAGTGTGTTCTTGTTATTGACGCACCTACAGATACTAGGCACAGAAAACCTGGAGAAATCTTACGACAATACATGTGCAAGCTTAGCAAGCAAGGTTTAAAGGTTAATCCACCGTTTAGAGAAGATTGTGAGCGTAACAAAGAGAGAATTGTAATCGTTTTCTTGTTCATAATCTAAGAGAAGATATTTTCTTCGAATTACTGCTTGTGTTATGTTTTCTAAGTTTCTCGTCTATTATTATTCTGAATTCCACCTTTATAGTAATAGTTACCAAGGTATCGAGATCAATACGTATCAATATCCTTTTCACCTCAGTTTGGTGTTTCCATAGACTCATTTATTCTTTATTTATTGAACATAAATCTTATTAAGATGGGCATTCACTTACAAAATGATGGTATTGATATAAGGACATTACATCCTTCTTTGATTGTTTTTGAAGATGACGATCATGACTTTAAGCACCCCAAGATTAAAGATTGCGAGCTCGAGATTCCTTCTGGTAAGTGTGAATAAAGAAGGTTAATTAAGAAGATTACTTATTTTTTTGCATTGATGTTGGTTGTATACATCTTGTGGTAATTAAGTGGTTACAAAACTTGTTTTATATTAAGGATAAATACTTTGCCTTTGAAGATTGCAAGACATAGAATGATGTAGGTGATTTAGGCAAAGATGAAATATGTGTATGGTCCGGAGAACATCATGGACTATGCTCGGTAAACTTTTGAGCATGGATGTGTATAATATATTTTTTTTTTCATCTTAACTCAATTTCAGTCTGGGACAACTTGAAAATGCATGGCATCTATTGGTTGGGGATATTGGGGATATATGTGTATGACCAACCTTAGTTATGGCTTTAGAGGCTTTTGTGATATTATGAGTTTAAATTTTCTGTATAAGTCGTGCTTGATTTGAGTAGGTGTTATTCTTCAAAAGACTAGATCTGCACATGTCTTTGTTTTCCTCTCTGCAAATAGATTCTGGTTGGGAAGGTAGTTATTGCTGCGGAAGTTGTAAATTAATGACATCTGCAAGTTTTGAGTCCGGAACACGTACTCGTATGTTTCTACTAGCTAACACAATCATAATCATCAACATTTCGCCTTATATATAGCTTTGCATGAGGCAAGTGTTTTAATTGGATTTACTAGATCACCATATCGAAACGTATCTAGGCTATATCGAGTTTTTGATGGTTTTTATTTTCAGGTCAAATGCGACGTTTTCCCCCACTTATAGGATTGGTGACAATCCTTGAGTGGTTGATGAAATACCATGCATTTGTTATCAAAAATAGCCCGATGATTTCCTCGTCAATTACTTGCTTACAAGGGGGGAGAAGGTACTCCTAGACATATTCTTTAGCATTTTATTTGGAAATGACGAATGCATCCTTATAATTTATTTTGGTATATTTTGTTAGCGGTGTTTTGGTGTAAAAATGAATAATTTGTCATTGATTGATGAAGACAAACGAATCGTAGACAAGATTTTATATCATTTAATCTTCATGAGTTTCTAGTAGAGAACAAAATACCTTCTTCGAGTTCATATCCAATTGCATCCGAATGAAGATTTTGATTACAAAAAACCTGGCCTTAAGGAGGTTACGGATGCTAATGACACAACCGAGGGATATGAACCTACTTGGAATCAAGTCTTTCAAGTCCCAACTTTCCCGCCGGTCCAATAGCAATATGAAAAAACGCGAAGAAGTTCAATTACCTAACTACAATCTGTGGAGGATTGTGTCGGATTTAATCGTAAATGCGTCGAAAAAATATTTATACAAAAAGAAAAAGAATCATATTATACTAGAAAAAGTATATGTAATCATCAACAAAAATAAAAGTTCATATTATGATACACTGTTTTTTTCAAACATATTGGCAATTAAATTAATTGGTAGTAATGTAAATAATAAATATATTCATATGCTTCAAAGAAATTTTATATGCAAAAAAAAAAAAACTATTCAAATGCAAGAAAATAAATCATTTTATAACTTTCACTAGTGTAAACTAAATTTTTCAAAAATATACTTTTGTTCAACAATTTAAAAGTGGTGCAATCCGTATATATACAATTAAATTTGGTTTTGCAAATCCTAAGTTTGAAATCGCTTTAGGTTTATGAAAGTATGGGTAAATATCAATTAAAAGAATTTTAATGTGTAAAGATGAATTTACAGTTTGTAATATGGGTAAATATTACGTCCAGTTTTTTTGTATATGAAGAATAAGACTAAACACGTCCGATAATAGGTGATAGAATAATATCCAAATACATCGACTCAAACGTAAATACTAATATATATTTACAATATTGTTCAATAAGGTGTGTTAGAGTGAATACTCGGTTGATCCTAAATACCTTTGTATGTCAAGTATGTTATCAAGTTTAGATGCCAAATTTTTCTTACTTTTACCTACTAAAGTCAACTTCATTTTGGAATAAATTAGGTAAAAGAGTCTTAAAGATTTTCCAATTTACTTAAGAAGAACGAAAAATTGAAGATCACTGATCGCGGTCGTAAGCGTCAAAAATAAATTACACTTTCTTACTACTCAAAATATAAATATAGCAAGGGCAAGAAAGGATCGATCCCAAAGAGAGGTCTAGGTTGTCAAATTGTTATGGTTTCCTATATAAAACACCGAGGATTTTCTGATTGTGTAAATAAAAATAAACAAAAAGCAAATAAACAAAGCACGCAAATCAAGAATGTAAAATATTGGATAAAGGTTTCATCTTCAATTGTAAACAAGTTTATGAATATATGAATAGAATTCGTATTTAATCTCGCTATCATCCAAAGCCTAGAGAATCAAGAGAGCAAGATAATCTATTAATTTCCTAATTCATCACACACACATTAGGGCTGCGTATGTGAATTCTACCTAAAGAATAACCTAACGCTTTGCGCTAATTAAGTTCAATTCCTAGGAGCATTAAATTTCAGAAATAGGCTAATCAATGCAATTGTAATACATTGCGCAAACAATTCGAACAAAGGTCAATTTCTACATATGAATACAAGGATGTATCACTACAACCTAGCATCATATCATGCTACTCATATTCAAGGTTATCGCTCGATGAAAACCCTAAAATAGCTATAGATATGGATGTGAGTTCAATCAATTCTAGACTTAACTAAACAAACATTCAATCATATTGCAATCCATCAATCATGCAATTATTGTAACCCGTAGAAATCAAACGATAATATTGAGAGAAAACTGATTCATAAAAATCATAACTTGGTTGCAAAATCCAACTACATCTTCAACCAATAATAAAAACTTAGTTACTCATGGCATAGGAGTTCATAGCAAGAAGAAGGAGAAAACCTATCATGTTTCTAAACCCTAGAACCAAGTAGAGGCAAAAAGAATAGATAAAGATCTCCCTTTTTCTTTGTTTTTGGTAGCTATTTATAGCCTTCAGAAACCCTAGCCAATCCACAAAAGTCGTAAGAGAAGAAAAGTCGGTGGAATTTATCCTACAAATAATTGAGTGCATCGCGGTGTATTCTAGTAACGTGCACACGGCTTCCGATTCGTTCGATCCTCACGAGAATTCTTTGTATCTTAATCTGCATCCGTCGATCTATCCGGCCTCGATGCTCCTTCTTACACACAATCTTCACTCATCTTCCAAACGCGTCATAGCTCTCCACCACGTCTTTAAGGCGGCCCCACCACACGTGTTCTCGCCTAATCTTTCTTTTCGATTTGTACGGCTCTTGGGCTTCCATCTACACCGTCACTTCCCTTCCACCGGTTAATCTCCCAGAAGCTATCATCGATCGCAACTCTGTTCTCCATCTCGTTCTATCGCCTTCTTAACTATGCCCAAGACGTCCCTTCATTCACAACCAATGACAGCAATCGATGCCAAACTTTCTTCACTGATCTTCATCTCGAACTCGTCATCCTTACTGCCAGCATCAGTATCTCAACTTCCTTCACCGTTCCCTGTTCTTCAATAGCTTGTGATGTATACTGCCAAGCTCGAGTACCCTCCATCGATAACCGATCGATCATGAGCTTCCTCCATTGCCTTGTCGAGCTTCACAGCAAATCCCCATTCTCTGTCCATTCCTTCAACTCCGTCAGCAACAATCGATCACCAATGGAAACTGCAAATGCCATCATCGTTATTGTCTCGCCTGATTTCTTTTCTTCAACAACATTGTCGTCTGCTTAACAACACAAATAGCTGGACTATCTCCATCAGTTTATCCTCACCTAAGAAGATGACTCATCTTCTACCGCTAGATAATGGCAGCAGCCTAACCTCCCTGTCCTATTGCTCTCGATCACTCCACTGCCATCAACAGCAGCCATCGATATTGACAACAACTCCCAACCGTCTTCTTTTGTCTCTGCCAATGGTAGAAACCATTCGAACTCTCTTCTCTATCACCATTGCCATTAACGGACACAACCCACCTCCATTGATTTTCACTGATAATAGCAGCAACCTTCTCTGTCATCCTATTCTTCCACGAGCTTCAAAATAGTCATCAATGGCAAGCAGATTCTTATCTGTTCATGCTTGAGTTCGAGTAGCACTCAACACCATCTTTCCAAGCTCGTGTTCAATACCAACTCGGTATAGCGATAATATCGAAATCAAGCTAGTACCCAAGTTTCCTATCACCTTCAATATCCCGATGGTGTATTTGAATTCGAGTTTCATTTTAATCAACAATCAACATGATCAATCATGATCATCAACGTCAAGAAGAGCCACTGCAATCAAGAACCGAAACTTTCGGTTCGTGTAAAGAAAGAGGACAGGGTGCCCTTAGTAAACGATCGAGTGCCTTTAAAACATGTTTTGAATTCTGGCTTCCCCCTAAGTAAAGATCAGACTCCTTTAGCAGTCCCTTTGAAATGACTGCCCCTTAACTTGTATTTGGGTGCCAATAGCATTCACCACTAAAATGACCATCTTGCCCTTTTCTTTCCAATTCTTATTTTGCTCATAACTTCTTCATACGAACTCGGAATGACTCCATTCTTTCGGCATTATCTTCATCTTCTCGTCCTCTACACAATGAAAAGTAGAAATCTTGCATTTGAACGAGTTCCAATTGGTCTTTTTGCTCCAAATGACTCCATTGCACCTAATAAACTCAAAAGCACACATAAGATACATAATTTACAAGAAAACTCGCAAAGAAAGCATAAATACTAGATATAAAATTAGGTGTTTTACAACACCTATCAATCACGCGAAGACATCAATCGGAAAAAACTTCATCGAGGTAAGTAACGAAGATTGGTCTTTCTTTTCGAACTCTTATCCATTCTGTCTATCTATTAATCGTAGAAAAAGTTGAGGACTTTAGCAAATGATCATATTCAAAGAATATCATATCACGGATTAGTTTTTGTTCAGTCTAGTGATGTTAACTTCCTAAGCTCTTTGTTGTCGAGAACTCGAAATTAAGATTGAGAGAGAAAGCACAAACATTTTAATGAAAACCTCAAGACTTGCAAATTCGTTCTGAGATATAAACGTTATTTGAGTTTACGAACCTTAAAGGGTGAGTTTGTGAACCTAGTACAAGAAAATTCTCTCAAGACTTTTTGAGCATCCGAGTTCGCGAACCTAAAGGCTTTGACTATTTCCTATAAGTTTATTTATATTTGAGGCAAACCTACAAATATTTTGAATTGCATTTTCTCTCTTATGAGTTCACGAACTCATCACTTGAATTCAACAGATCTAAAAGCTTAATGTTTCAACTTAATATACTATTGGCTTTGGATTCATTCATTCTTCTTTAATTTTCAAGGCGAACTTTTCACACGCTACAATTGCCTTTTCTTAGCTAATTCCTTTATAAGAAATTTTTTAAGTTATTTCTAGGAATTTATCTAGCTTGAGATTCTAACTTTTAGATCTTCTTTTATAGAGTTGCCTATTTGTACACACTGTCTATTCTTAGTAGTTTGGAGTTATCTTTGGTAGTAATCTTTTTTATAGAATTTACTTGAGCTAACAATTGTCTACAACTTCTAACTATGGAAAGAAACTCATTTCAAGTCCAACTCTTACGAAATAAATAATTTTTTGTATCTAAGGAGAAAACTTAATTAGATTTAGCAATCGAGAATTAACTTTGGTTGTAAAAAATTCATTGTTTACACTTGAGCAACCCATCCTTGATTGATTATTATACAATACTGAAAAATCAATCCCTACATGCTTGTGTATCTTGTTGAAAATTTTATCCTCAAAATACCTATAAAATTCGTGATCTAAGGTTCCACTTGGAAAGAATTCACCCGAGATTCGTGAAGCATAGGTACAATTTATCTTCAAAAGATAGGTAGTTTCGTAACATGTATTTGTTTTATTCTGTTTGTAATTCTTATATATTCTAAGGACCTTCTTTTATGATATAAGGCCTTTCAAGAATTACTGATCAAATCTAGATATGATAGTACACTTGAAACACGATTGAGTACAAATTTTATCTATTAAAATCATTTTTGTAAGTTTTCCACAAGAATTTATATTGAACTTTGATCAAGATTGATATTCTTGTGGAAATAGTTGATTAGGTTTTTTATAGAGAATAAACCTAGTCTTGGAGATTTAGATTCCTCCAAATAAGGGAATGGACTTACGTCCCTCTGATATGGCATAAGAAAGGAAACCATTAGGCGTCATGTTGGAGGCAGGGTAACGCTAGTCTTCACGAAGAAATATGCAGAAACTCTTAGGTATGTAAAGGACATCAGTTAGAGGTATCAACAGGTTCTTGCGAGAATAGGGGCATAACTTCAGCAAAGTATCTTGTATGGTTTATTGTTTCTCAACTATAATCCAGACTGAAGTTTTATAATACATTGTATCTTCAAACTGGAAGAGGTCTCGGGGTTTTTCTGATTTGCAGTTTTCCTCGTTACAAATATCTCTTTGCTTTGATTTGATTTTACTTTTCGTATCATATTAATTTTTATCTTTATAATAAAAATTACAAACAAGTTGTATTTAATCAATCCACGTGATTCAAGAATATTTTACTTAGATCATCCAAGGAGTTTCTTGTTTGCTTTAATCCTGACTGAAGTTAACGCAATGAATTGTCTACAAGTTCTGTAACGAGAAATTTGATGGTATATTTGGTACCCTCCCCTATTAAAGTGTAATGCTTGTTAATATAAATATTGACACAACATTGGTAGTTATAATGAATCCAAGGATATACCTGTAAGGATTCGCAAGATCGTCAACGCTATTTGACCGGTCAAGGGACGAATTAGTCTCTAATGACCCGATTAATTAAAGATGAACCTTAATTAATAGAAATTAGTCAAACAATAATTTGAACAAACCAATAGTACCATTAAATAGATCTCGAAAAGTTATGCAAAAAGGACTCCTCAAATGCATAAATTGGATAGCGGACGAAGAAGATACGAGACCCGGGAATGGAATGGAAATTGGTCAAACTGTTGTTGATCGTCACCGTTGACTTTGTCGTTGGCCTTTGACTTGACCGGACCTGTAATTTGACTGGACCTCTCTTTAAGATTTGGTCAGCCCATAGTAGTGCCTTAGATACTCAATAGTAAAACTTTTTAATTTAAATTTAAATAAATTTTTGGGTGGCAAGAAGTTTATTTTCTTCTTCTTTTGGTTTTGTCTAGCAGGTGTTGTAGCATTTTAGTGTCATTTTGAGAATGAATCACGAGTTCAATAAGGTGGAGGGGGTGTTGTTAGAAACTTAGAAGAATAAATATATATGAAAAATTAGGATAATTAGAGGTTTCTTTTGGAGATAAATTGTGTAGACTAGATAGACAGAGTTAGTGATGATTATGTTAATTGTTGATGATAATAGTAATCATATCAAAGTTTAGCTAGAGGTGGAGTAGAATCAGTAGTATAGAAATATAGTGGAGGGAAGCATGATGTTCTTAGTTGAGTTTGAGAATGGAGATAATTAATTGAACGAGGAACATGACGAGAAAATTGATGATGATGATTGAACTTAGCTAAACAAATCAAGGTAAACCTTTCAAATGATTCTAGTATGTTTAATATGTCTTGGGTAATAATTATATGTTGACAATAGATTAAAACCAATCATCTTGATAGTTTGATATTTCTTGAAAATCATGATTTCATGTATGGGTTTTGTCTCACTGGCCATAATCTAGAGATATTTCTAGGTAATTTAGAGACATAATTAGACTTGGCTCTATACATAATAATTGTAGTACGCCGAATGGTGTTTATGCACATATAAAGTTTGTCAAATTTGGATAAATAACGAGTGAGTTATGGTTGATCGAAAATTAGTCGACGCAGCTAATACCATGTGTAATCAGTCACGACGATCAATAAGTATGAGACTCTCTAGATAAGTTCGAGTTAGAATTGGAAATATTCAGAAGAATAAAGAGGATTATCCCGTTATTCTCTTGTGACGAAAAATGTTTAATTTGGATATATAGACTGTAATCTAAAGACCCTTGAATATGATCACATGAGCTGAGTTAATATTCAACACTTAGATTATTTTCTGAAAATTGTGAAGAAGATGACCGAGTCAGATAGCTAAATCGATCCGAGTCAGACCTAGTCACTGAGTCAGACCACTCGGATCTGGATTAGCTAAATGGGTCGGGTCGTGGGTCGACCCAATGGATCAGTCAGGTAGTTTAATGGGCCGGGTTGATGGGTCGGACATGGGTCAGGCCCAATAGTCTTGGGATTAGTTTAGAAACCTTAATTCGAGTTATTGGACCACTTCTGGTCCGAATTAGCTTTCGGTTTCTTCTGCAAAGTTGTAGGGTTTTTCGAGGGATTTCCAATGATACCCAATTAACCCCATTTGGATAAGTAGATATTAGTTTATACCTAGAACACTTAATACGTGGTTATGGAACCATAAATAGAACTAGTTACATTAGTTATTTCACTTAGTCTATAACTAGAAAATTGTATGAAATTCTTTTATGAGCCTTGTGTGAGACTTTTGGCTAAACTCTTAGAGTGCTTGTACTATTAACAATTGAACTTTATTAACAACGATCGATTCATACGACGAACCAGTGGAGTGGGGATCTCGAGATAGGCATGGCTTGTCATCAAATCAGGTGGGAATTTTGTAACCTTTTTGTAATCATTAAGCACTTTATATGCGAGCATGATGTGTCCTTACTTTCTGTTAGCATGTTGTTTGTGATTAAATGGGTATGTTGTGTGATATGCGTTGGGTGGTTCCCCGCGAAGATTGTCTGTGATTCCCCATAGCTCTTTGCTGAGTTTAGTAGGGCAATGCTACGTTGTTTGAATATTATTTAGTATCCCGGCTTTACCCCGGATAAATAGTATTACATTTTACTGTCTTAAGATAGTAGTCCGGCTTTACCCCGGTTGATTATTACCTAGTAGTCCGGCTTTACCCCGGTTGATTATTATATATACTATATTTTATTTGGGGAAGTCACTCTGTGCATATCATACTTGATTGTTCAGTCTTAGTAGTATGACTGGGTTACTATGACCTTGACTTAGGAAGAAATTCTAGGTTCATGACTAGATATGGTCATTATTTGGAGACTTCGACCTACGAATAATGATTGGGCCTTTTGTGAACTTCCGTGCGGGGTCGATCATAGTAATCAAAACCTTATTATATTCTAGACTTAGATGGTGGCATTGGGTTTATGAGGTGTACTCATTCCACGATAATATCTTACGATAAACAGATTCATGCTATCATTTGAGACTGGAGTTATTCCTAGCATCTTCTTCTCCATTGAGTGAGACGAGGTTGGGATAACATATGTTTAGGTTGTTTGATTCGTTTCTCGTATATCCATCCGGTAGTGGATCTTTCACGGATGTTGCCACTATGGATGCAATATCTGGGGATGCGAGTTGAAGCAATCTTCTGCTCTATGTTGTGTGTAAATATGTTTATCGTATTTCATTTAGTAGAACTGTGATGCATATTGGTGATTACATGAGAGTTATATGTTTCCATTGAGCACCCCTTTGGGATGATGTTCTCACTCGTTCCCACTACCGTTTTAGACTTCAGAAGTGATGGCACGCATGGAGATATTCGTTTCGTAGTTTGAAGTTTTTAGCATATTAAGAACGTTTATGTATCTTTATATTTATGTATTCTTTTTTATCTGTAAACATCACATTAAAATATTCATATCATTTGAGAGTTTTCATCTATGAAGTAAACAGAGTGTTCGGGTATTAGTTTTTTTTTTTACTTTATGAATTTACGTTCCTTAAGTTAGGAGATCTAGATTCTGTTACTGTGGGTTTAGGTTATTTTATCATTAGCTAAGTAGGTTTTAGAGTTGGGGCGTGACAATACCGCATTCATTTATGAATGTTGTTGGATTACTTGGATGACATTATGTAGTTGTTTGACTTTTAATTTTCTTTCGTGTTTATAGTTTGGAGTCTTTGGACAAGTGTATACTAGGGTTACTGGTGCATCATGTCGACAAGGTATTCAAAATTCGGTAATAAGCATATATGAGAATGATAATCACATGGAATGATCCGCCGAGCAATGAACATAGATGAAAATTTGGAAAAATCCATATGAATTGTTTAATTTTAATTATGAAAAATTAAAAGAGAGCATTCATAGTATATTAACTTGTTATAATAATAGAATATTTATTTGTAGAATAGTTACATCGATGTCCCAATGCTCGTGGTCAGGATTGTCCCCCCACCCACCAATCATCTAGTATATCATATTAATTTCTCAAATCCTTGTCAAATTCTGGATATCAAAGATCTATCATGTAAAAGATAGTCTGCCCCTTCCACACAAAGGCCGAGTTAAGTCTTCAAAGTCGTAACCTTATTATGTTTCGAAGAAACCTAAGTCTTTAGAGGACGACTCTAGCCTCATCTAGTATATATCGTGTAGGGATTGAGATTCTACGTTGCATAGAATCCTCTATTTGTAATGATGAAACATGCTAGATTACTTAAAGTTCAAGAAAATTTTCTTGTGATCAAAGCAAGTTCGTGAACTAGTTTCCATGTTTAAGAATTACTTTGATCCCAAGCAAAATAAAGTTATCAAGATAGATTGATTCCGACGAATGAAAACCATTTAAGCATGTGAGAAGTTTGCATTATAATACAAATAGGAATGTGCACTTGTGTATCTATCGGTTAAGGAATTGTGCATAAAAGTTACCTCACGAATCACCAAGTATGGTTCTTGGACCATCAACAAATGTTGACAGAGACCGGTTCACAAACTAAGAAAAGTGATTCGTGAACTCAATATGTTTGAAGTGTCCAAGAACATACCCAAAAGTGCATAGTTCGTGAACACCCAAATGTCAAAAAGTATCGAGGACAACTCGAAATTGCATAGTTCACAAACTGAAAAATCAGTTTGTGAATATACTGCACCTTGGAGTTCAGAAACATCTGTAAATTGTATAGTTTGCAAACTAAAACTTAATTTGCGAACAAAAGTACAATTTGACATTTTTAAGCTTATAGTTCATAGACATAGTTTTTTTAATAATAATAACTATTCTCAATCAAAAGTGATAGGAATTACGAACATCCAAAGGCTTGAGTTCATGTTTTAAAATTTGCCAAGGACAAGCTTGAATTGAACTTTTTTTTATGATTCATCATATACTAAAGCTATATGACATTGTTTTAGAAGATAAAATAGTAGAAATAATGAGTAAATAAGATAGTCATTCTTCAAATATCTTTGTTTATGGAGTTCTCGTAGATGTCTTCGTTATTCTTCAGTCTTCAATCTTTGAGGGTATTTGGTAATTTCTAATACTCAACTACCATTCTGTATACATAGTGTGAGTCTGGTTAATTAGTAATTTATAAATCGTGATACAATTATAGTAAGCTTGACATACCAATACTTGTGTTTCTACCAAGCGATGCTCTAACAGGGATCTTGTTTCAAAGAGTTGATACGTGATGTTTTGGTATTTTCCAGTTTGATAGTTTTTGTTGTAATATACTTTTTCAATTAGTTGTAACATCAAACTTATAATGAGATTTTCTGCAAGAATTCCTCAACAACCATGATCGTATCAATGGCACAACCACTAAGAATAACCACGATTTTAGCGGCAGAAACATGGGCCATGCTTATGGCGATCAAAACAACAACAAACGATAATAGACAAGAGTTTGCTTAGATTCAAACTCACAAAATCTCATTCATTTCACCACAATCCGGGTCGAGACACTATCGTACTTGCGAGGTATGATCAATAAAATCAAAGCCCTATTGCGATCTATTTTGTAACATACCACATTTATAGAGAGGAAAACCAGCATGACAGATGCTAGCAAATCAAAGCGTCGGGCGAGAAGTCAACAAAGATCTTCTATTAGCATAGTGATATTCATCAAATTTTGATGAAGTCAACAAAGATCTTCTGGTGGCATAGTGATATTCATCAAATTTTAATGAATTTACTAGAAGAAAGGATATCTAAATTATTTTGAAAAGAATTGCTTAATACGGTGAATTCTGACGTTATTGTATAAAAGAAGATGTCTAAATGAGATTTAAAGAAGTACACTGTACTTGCAAAACAAACGACATTCAATCACAACTAGATATTATGACTATCAACCACTATGTAAGAGCACTATAAATCAAGCTGTAAGAAAAATTAAAATTTTGGGCCCTAACAATGTGAGGCTCTAGGAAATAACCTAGCTAGCCTGGTCCATAAGGCGGCTCTGGTTGCGATTATATTGGGTTTGGTAACTTTACCTGTAGGAATAAGTCTTTCTTACCACAGAAGCCTTACTCACAGGAGTTTTAAGATCACCAAATTACTTGAATACTTGTTCTCTTATATTGGTCTTCATGTTGTACAAGTGATTTTCATTTCTCTTTGGGTCTTTTTTCCTTCTTAACGGATGTGTCAAAAGTTCATCTCTTGTTTGACCGTTTTTTATTCATTAACTTGCTCATCAGGGATACCCTATGTTCTGGGTAAGTGTTCACCGGTACCATCATCAGTTCATTGACACTGATCGACCCACATAGTCCAATTAAAGGATTTTGGTTTAGCCAGTTGAATTGGATTTTTCATCGTAGCTATATCAAGGAACATGCTGGTATCATTATCGATCCCCTAAACTTCTAAGACGCTTTAGACTGGCCGACAAGTGATACGACTTACTTAATCTTTCCTTTTTATTTACAAAATTGAATTTGGATGTCATTCCGGTGTGCTTTTTAGTTTTGTTGTTCCTATGAGACCTGATTTCCATGTTTACAGTGTGTGAACAAAGCAATGTAATTGATTTACAAAAGATTTTTTTTTTATAGGTTTCATTAAAGAACAGAACCCTTTCATGTAGGTGGACTGGCACTTCTGTTGTACATCATAGGAGGACTACGCTACCTTATATGGGGCGTGGCAAGTTTATCCGTATATAGATATATTGTTATTAAACATATGCATAGACTAATATATGGTTTGTTATATTTAGGGAGTGAGAGTTGCAGTGGTGCATCACATCACATCGGCGGTGAATTCAGTATGTCATCACTGGTGTTGATGGTGGTTTTTAGTATAGGGAGAAAAATTTAAAAGTCTATCTACCTGACTCGGCATCAGATGTAGTAAACATTGATATGTTTATATTCCGCAGGGAATCTGGAGAATATATCAAAATCTGATGAGTGCCTATGTCTCTCTTCATATTATGTTGAAACTCAAGCTCCTAGATGAATTATTCACTAGTATAGAGCCTAATGAGTATATAAGATCCTAGCTGCATTACTCACTAATGTCGGAGCCTGCCGAGTATTTTTCCTATGCTATGTTCCCCGGCAGAACCCTTAATATTGATATGACATGACAATTTGTGTTCACTCGCAGCAGAGTAGCACGAATTTCCAAGTATCAAGGTTAAGGTCCTTGCATAAAAGTACTCAATCGGAAAGCATACTGCTCTCTGGCAATAAACTTAAAGAACTATGTGTCAACACACATAATTCAATCAATTTTGTGATAATTCACAAAGATTCGAATATTAACCTGATTTTCAAAATTATGGTTTTGCGCCCTGCGCAGCATATTATACCTTGCCCGTCGAAATTAAGCCTAGGCGAGCTAGGTAATTAATCCGCCATGGATTAGTAGGTGCAAAATCCTACCCAAAATCAGAAAACGAGGAATAAAAGGAGCCGCGGAACAGGAGCAACAACAAAGGAAAGGTGGCCATGCCATAGGCCAGCCGACGCCACTTACAAGTGGCCACATCTCATGTTGCTCGACCGGCCCCTATTTCCTGTCGACCAATCAGGTCGCTCTAAACCCGCCATACGCACACCAGAAGTATGGCCAAACCCACCACACGCACACCAAAAGTGTGGCCACGCCTGCGTTTGGCCGACCCTCTCTTTTTCGACCAATCAAGTTGCTCTAAACCTGCCACATTATTAAAGAGAGGCAAAATTGCGCCAATACCAAATTGGCTTTCCAAAGTTACGCCAATGCGTTAACTGACATGCCAAACGTGCATGCCCAACGTGCCGGACGTGCCACTTTTCCACAGAAGCATGCCGAACGTGGCAACATACCATAAATAGTGCACTTACGTGCCAACCCATCTTACGTTAAGTGGCCAACGCCATAACAGACTTCAATGTGGTTATCTTAACCAGAAACACGACCTTGCATGGTCGAAACCCTAATTTCCAGTCTTGGCACAAATTATGCCACTTCGAGCCCCACAACATGCCACGAGCCGTGTGGGACTCAGGAAACCCTAATAAAGACGCCATATCATAGCCACCCGTGGCAATCCCTACTCCTGTGGTCGTTTCCAAATGATGGCCTGGATATGGTTCCTTTGGCGTGGCTATGGCACCATTTGCACAAAACGTCGATGCGCCACGGCCACATGCCACATGCCGTATGCACTAATTAGGGTTTTGGCATACCAAACCCTAATTCAGGCAAAGTTGTTATGCCAACCAAGCCAAGTAACATTTCCCAGAGCATTGGGATTGATGTGGCAACATGGCCAATGTTGCCACGCCACATTTAGGTCTAACACCAATGTGCCAAAATCTAGCGGCCATGGCTACGCCAGGCGCTACTTGCACCATCGTGCCACTGGCATGCGCTAACTATGTCAACCACACCACCGTCTTGTGACGCACGTGCTAATTAAGGTTTCGATACGCCAAACCCTAATTTAGCTAAAGTCGACATGCCAACTAGGTCAAGTGATTCTCCTAAGGTCTTAAGTTTAACTTAGCAATAGGGCCAATGTTGCCAGAGCCATATTTGGGTCTAACACCAATATGCCAAAACAGCTGCCATGGCTACGCCACTGGCATGCCGCTATGCCATGGCTATGCCAGGCGCCACTATGCCAATGGCGCCACTTTGCTATACAACAAGATGTGGCCATAATAAATGGCCATCCTTTCTCATAAGCTACAATCTCGGTAGTCCCAAATTCGCCATGGAATTGACGGGCTGTGGCAAGTTTTAGGCGGACCACCAAGGCAAGCCTAATAGCATCACATGCTATTTTCCTATGGAAAATCTCTTGACTTTGACTTGCCACACGTAGCAATCTGCTACACGTTTTTCACAAAAACACTCGAGACATCAAACATGTCACAAACTGGGGGATGCTCATCAGGGTATTGGTATGGTGGTTTACAGCGTGCGGCGTGCAACACGTCCATCATAAGAAAGTGTCAGGAAAACAGGGAAGTTAGTGGAGGCAAGAAGTAGTGGGTGTAAACAAACCCGCTTCCTTCATAGTGGAGGCATGGTTTACGGCGATTACACATTACTCTACTCTTCCATCACTCAATCACTCCCACTTTCTACGAGACCAGGGTGTATTCAATTATTACTTGTATAAATAGGTTTTACCTATTTCCATCAAACAACAAGTTTTGGTGAGAATAACAACACAAGATCGAGAAAAATACCAAAGAACGATAGCTTTCATCCCATGGCCGGTTCCAAATTTTGATACAAGTCATAAAATAGACACACCTTGAGAATCAACCATTACTGGTCTCAACGCCTTCTTCGCTTCCCTTCCTAAGACCAACCCTTCTCCTTCTCTTTGTGACCGAAGCAAGACTGGAACGACCATTTCTTGGTTTAGGCCAGGATTGTACAGATTGATCTCTCGAATCTAAAGTACTCCTATGCAGTGCATTTGTTTTAGGTTTAGATTTGTTTCTCATCCACACATCTAAATTACCAAAACCAGCAAAAACAATTTTTACCCATAAACAATTGGAGACCACATTGGGAGATTAATCTCTCGGTTGCAAAAAATCATTTTCCCCATTCCATTTTCAATTTCCTAAATTTCTCAAGATGGTTGATCTTAGGAATGGTTCAGAAACCCTCAATCCCAATTTTACTTCTCCTAGCACTGAAAATACTCCATATGTTATCCCTGAATCCGTTCTTTCATTCAAAACCCTTGTCGAGGCTATGGAGTCTCGATATTTAACAACTATTCACGATTTGACGAAAATCCTGAATGATATTGTCGGGAATCAAGCTACTATTGTCAAGACACAGGACGCTTTTGAAAGCGCTCACGGATCAACTATCAAAGGAACCAACACGTATTCATTATGGAGGAAACGCCATCAACAATTCATTTTGGATCAATGCTGATGGTAGTAGTCCTTTTTCAAAGATTCATATTCCTACTCCTAGTGGGGAGGATGAAGCCTATGGTCACGCTGATTGGAAAGGTATCCACCAACCTAACTTGTCTGCTCATGAAGATCAAGAGATGTTTCCTCAAAATCAGAAAGAAGACTCGTGGGATTTATCACATTCTCATCAGATTCCTCGCAATGAAAAGGTGATTTCATTATTGCGTCCTTCCTGAAAATATCAATTCCCATATTACATCGAAAATCGCTAAGAGATCATTTGTTATTTTTACTTAGTCGATCTGAACCATTCTAGAATGAAGAAGCTCGTAAAGACGTTCAGGAAAACAGGCGTCCTTCCAATAAAATATCCAACATCCAGTCAATCGCTAATGAAGGAAGAAAGAGAAAATATCCAGCAGCAGAACAACAACCCAAACATGTGGCACCAGCGCATCAGACGGCTTCACCCCGGAAGGTCGCGGCTAAGATTCCTGCGCAACAACAAGAAATTGGAGATGCTGCTCTAAACTTCCCTTTCCCCGATCGAGGAAGTAGTTGAACTCCTGGAAGTATGGATTCAAGACGATGCCATCAAACTACCTCATGTTAGGCGCCTGCCAAATGAAGAACAAATGGCAAATCCCAAGTATTGCCATTTCCACAGGTTCGTCAATCATCCAACTAATGAATGTAATGCTCTGGAGCGCATCGTCCAAGAAAAGATAGATTCAGGGGAATTGCATCTGGGACTGGAGACTCTCCGCCTTGCCGCGGATCGACATAAAGATGTTACACATACAATAAAGGATGACTGGGGACTTCTCACGGCCAGGATTTCATCACACAATAAACTCGGATTTGCAACCTGAAAATTTAGTTTTGTGGAGAGACCCCTAAGCGAATAGAGTATGTGGCCGTATCGGATGAGAGAATAAAGGGAATGGCCAACACCAATGTACCATCCGCAAGCGCAGTCAACATGTCCCATGGAGTTACATCCTCTACAACCAACACCAGCAGCACCGAAAGCATCTCCTCTGACGTGACGCCTCTTATTACCAGAGCCAGAACCGCCGCTACTCCTAATATTTTTTCGAGCATGACACCTCCAATCATCACCAGGGCTGCCACCACTTCTTCATCAGGACGAGAGACTAGAGGAGTCAGAGGAAACCAACCTTCCCATTACCATTATCGATTTAATGGAGAGATAGGAAGTTCTTTCCAAAACTCAGACGAACATGAACACAACTCAGAAGGAGCCGCTCCGCTTCAACGTTTTTCTCCAGGAGCCGCTCCGCTTCAACGTTTCGCTCCAAAAGCCTCTTCAACGTTCTATCCAGAATTCGCCACTCATCCTTGTCAAGGGTCGTGACACGACCAGACCAAAGTTCGTAGTTGTGGCCACTTTTTGATCTATCTCAAAAGCTCGTGGTCGTGGACATTTTACTCGCCTACGCATCCACCAATCCCTTTGCTTCCATGGACGCCCATGCAATTCCAAACTAACCTATTTTGGTTCCCACGACAATGTAGTCTCTTCGATCACATCTGTTGCCAGAAGCTGTTGTTGTTCGTTTATTGATAAAAGCCAGAGCTTTACCATAACAACAACCACTACAAAGGTAATATGTACTTCTCCATATTCTAGTTTCACATGGAAGAAGTAATAGAGTCACCAGTACGGATGCAAGATGATATTTTTATCATAGTCAACTCACCGACCATACAAGATGGAAACATGTAAACGAAACTTGGGGACCGAGGCTCTAGTCGGAATCCCTTCACTGTCAAAGCTCAGGAGACACGGTCAACCCAAAAGTCATAGCCACGACAAGGTAATCTAACCTTCAAAGGTGTAACGAAGGATATCATCACCTCTCCGTCTAGAAGGCGCCTGCAACACTTTACGAGGCCCATGACGGATCCCAAGCCTACTCAGAGAAAAAAACTTCAGTAACCAAAGATAAATGCGACCGAGGACTGCTCATCGTGGTCCATCCCCGACAACAATCAAGCATTAACGAGATAACTCCGGAGACGCGGCTGAAACATTTTTGTTGAAGATACGGAGGGAACCATGATTAACGACATGGCTCTCTCACTTCTACCTCTTCGTTATCCGAATGTTTCGTCCATGTGATGTTCCAAGCATCCTAGCATCATATCCCGGGAGAGTACAATAAGCTTGTATCAAATCCCATAGGCATGGATTCAAGGCGATGCAATTAAAGTAGGCTACACTTGGGGACTGAAGCCTCCTTCAGGTTTAGAAGTTTAAACGCAAATCACCACCTTACCGGTGAATGCGGTAGAAGCACATCTTCCATGAGAAAATAGGCTCAGGATAGTTACACATGGGAACTACCACATGGGATGCCTTCACTTCCCTCAACCAGGTTATTTTTGATTTTAACATCATCACTGTCGAAGCTTTACGAGCCGCGGGAATTTCTCAACATGAAGCCGTACACGTGCGTCAAAGACTCCAAAAGCACGACACAGAAATACATTCACATATCCGGCCACGCCATCGGATCTAATATAAGTATAACTGGGGACTGCTCATTGCATCCCATTACATACATTAGTCCAAGATTAAAAAGATGGTTCAAAGGATGTCGATTGGAATGAAGTCCTTGAAGACTTGATAGCAGCACATCGGCAACGAAACGCCTCTCAACTCATCTATTTCACCCAATGGCTCTGGAAGATTTCGACCATACAGGCATCCACAGCATATCATTATCGCAATCATAAAGTCCAGGCACCAAATAACCTAAAGTCAAGGATGGACCAACGCCGCAACCACAATCTCCAAGATTAGCCCTGACATGATCATTGTCGAGCATATATTTCATCCATCTGTACCAAGAGTGCAATGGAGTTTGGTAAATTTTGAAATCCATTGGAGAGGTTAGATACTCATTCTTCTGGAGTCATAACCTTATTAAGCATTCTGGAGAAGATCGATGGTACTGTTGGGTTGCTACATACGCAAAATAGGAGAGAGCAACTACCTTGAGTTCTCCTGGCTTGCCTTGATGCTGATTATAACTATTAGAGATTGCTTTGTTGCCGTTAATGATCGCTCTACCACCGCTAACAAATGACGAGCAGACGAAAGCACGGAGCCGGACGAGCAACAAAAAAAGAAGAAGAGGGTCGATACCCCTTTCATACGAACGGAGTTTCTAGAGTTTGAATAGAAGAAGGATTCCTTCTTGCTCCATGAACGGGAATAGATGTCTGGGCACACCACACTCATGCTCCAACAGTTCGTGGCCAAGCCAGCAGCGCCATCATTACCGCTCCACGGTCAAAGTCGCAGCGCCAGCATCAATGGTACGTGGCCCAAGTTGCAGCGCCAACGCCAACACCCTGTGGCCGAGCCGGAAATACGCCAAGCCACCAGCACAAGGATCATAGACTACTCATGCCTCCTGCCAAGGATTAGTCAAATTTTCCTGGCAATCTCTTCATGTCTTGCCCTTTTGATTTTGCCCTTGTCTGTCACCATCTCATGCTTACCCCGACAATGTCACGATTACGTGCTAAGCGGGGACTTAATGTTGATGGTGGTTTTTAGTACGGGGAGAAAATCGTAAAAGTATATCTACGACCCGGCATCGAGATGAAGTAGACATTGATATATTTATATTCCCTTGAGGGAATTTAGAGAATATATCAAAATCGATGAGTGCCTATGTCTCTCTTCATATTTATGTTGAAACTCAAGCTCCTAGATGAATTGTTCACTAATATAGAGCCTAATGAGTATACAAGCTCCTAGCTAAATTACTCACTAATTAGAGCCTGGCTTGAGTATTTTTCCTATGCTATGTTCCCCGGCAGAACCCTTAATATTGATATGGCATGACAATTTGTGTTCACTCGCAGCAGAGTAGCACGAATTTCCAAGTATCAAGGTGTTTATGGGTGAAAACTATTCCTGCAGAATTTGGTAATTTGGGGTGTGGACGACGAATGAATCTAAACCTTAAACAAATGCACTGCGCGGTGAGTGCTTGTAGATTCGAGAGATCAATCTGTGCAAGTCCGGCCTAAACCAAGAAATGGCCGTTCCAGACTTGTTTGGTCACAAAAGTGAAGGAGATGGGGTTGATCTTAGGGAGGGAAGCGAAGAAGGTGTTGAGATTGTGAAGGTGTTGGCTTGCTTATGACTTGTAACGAGAAGGTGGCAGGAGCTTGTGGTTGATGCAAGCAAGCTCGGGGTGTTTGAATACGTTTTGTATTAACACTTGATTTTACGTCTCGTATGGACTTGTGTTGTTGTTTGAAATAGGGCGGAGAACCTATTTATACAAGTCATTAAGCCTTATTCACGTCTCTCGTGGGAAGTGGAGGAAGTGGAGTGATGGAGTAGTGGAGTTGTGTGTCGGTGCCACACGACCGGTCTTGCCCACTTCTCTGTTCATCTCTAACCATCAATGACTTCGACACATTCTTGTGATGGCGCGTTGCACTGCCGCACGATGTAAACCGCCGAGACCAATACCCCCGTATGTATCCCCCGGTTTGGGACATGATTGATGTGGAATGTGTGGATCGTGGATCCACGAAAGATAGCATGTAATGCTGAATTGAATAATTGTGTTATTGAAAGTCGATACTTGTGAAGTATCGTGTGTATTTTATGCAGAATGTTGCATTATGGTGTGGTAAAGTGATGGGTAATAACGCCTCACCGACCAAATAACTCTGACCGTGGTTGTATAACCAAGTCGGTGAAGTTGGACGGACGAGATGATCTTTGAGACACTCATCTGCGACCGTTAATGAATATTAGGGTTTTTGAAGAGGTGCGCAAGCATCACTCTTCATCTTGGTCGAAACCGAGCATGGAAAGGGATTTGGAGAGAACCGACCGAGCGTGCATGTAGATAGCATGCCAGTGTACACGTCCATGTCTTACTGTCCCATGAAGGTGCGATCTAGGCCACTCAATTTGACCGGCAAAGAGGAGTGGTTGAGATCAATTTTGCAATAGGAAATTGATGCCGCAAAAGGCCGCGCATCATGCTTTTTTTCCGGCGCGCGTTCAAGACGACCTAATTTGGTCGGTCTTGGCCGATGGGTTTGACGTGAAGATGGCAGGCTGGTGTTCATTCCTATACCCGAATATCCCATGAAAACGTGATCTAAGCCACTCAAATCATCCGGTGAAGTTGAGCGGTCGAGATCGGTTTGTGGTTTTGGGAGGCGTGGCCATGCTAGTTTGGACGCACGTTTGGGATTAACCGGCATGATATGCCTTGGCCGAACACATGAGGAGGTAGATGGGCTCACGGTGGTCATGGGTATGACCGCCCTTGCTTAATCTAATATGTGACCCTCTATTCGTGCTAGGAGAAGATGGACGCGCGTGATGGCTTGAAACCCTAATTTTGGCTTTCAAAGCCGTGCGCCATCTCTTTGTTTGGGTGATTATTTTGTCACACGACCAAACATTGTTGGTCTTGAACGATTGGTCAAGTGTGTAGAGGCGGTCCCACGGTGATCGTGTTGACATGCCGTGGGCCCTTTTAAGTCTACATCTACACCTCCATCTATACTCGAAGATGGATGGTTGAGACCGCTTTGCAACACATGTAATATGCCGAAACCCTAATTTAGGGTTTTCCGTCCATAATGCTTGGTATGAACGGTTTCTTGGCAAGCTAGGCCAATGACCGACCATGCGGGGTCAGCCGTGGGTATTCCATACCTGCTTGGGGTGATGGAATTGATGCGGGGTCATCCAATCATGCTTATGGAGTTGGATGACTGCGATCGAATCATATCCAGGCGATACGGTCGTCCGGATGCTCAATCAGGCTAGTATAACAAACCGAGAGGGCTCAATCGGGCTAGTATAACACACCGAGTCGGCTGTCTGGGTATTTCGTACATGGTTTCATTATAGTGCTTGGAGGTTCGTGTTACTCAGTAAGAGTAACACTCGATCGTCATGCCACACCGATAATGAGAATCTTGGAAATACAAGGCTGATATGAAATTCACAAGAAGGGATTGTTTGCCACATGCTCTAACACAGGAGGAATTTCATGTATTCACGAATGGGATTGTTGCTACATGCTCCATTATTGGTGAATTAAGTGAGGGAGTATCCAACACTTATAAATGGCTTTATCTTTTACAAGATGTCAGCGCATGATTTTTCCGGTTTTTACAAA
The DNA here is from genome assembly GCA_023531295.1 of Papaver armeniacum. Taxonomy (NCBI): domain Eukaryota; kingdom Viridiplantae; phylum Streptophyta; class Magnoliopsida; order Ranunculales; family Papaveraceae; genus Papaver; species Papaver armeniacum. Next base: position 164,020 of record JAJJWW010015956.1, on the reverse strand, counting down.
TTTAACCTGTAAACGAAAATCCACCATCAACATTAAGTCCCCTGCCTAGCACATAATGGTTACCTATTGTGTGGTAGGCATGAGATGGTGACATACATATGTGAGAAAGACGGGATAAAAGGAGTTTACCCTAAGAGTGTTGGCCGACCGCTAGTTTCCCACGCCGTCACGCTTGTATGGAATCCTTTGGTGGGGCCGGTTTCTTTTTTTTTTTTTTGGGTATTTGAATCAAAAGAGGAAACCAAATAAGGGAGGAAACCTTCTTCTACTGGGATTCTTCTAATTTTTGTCTATAAAAGAGGCCAAACCCCTTTTTCTTTTCTCACGAAATTTTTCCTTTTTTTTTTTGTTTGAGCAGCTCCCGTTCAGGTCTTCATCGCCGCCGACTGCCGTGTTGCTGTTGCCGTTGCCGGATGTTCCCGCTGAACTCTCATTATTGGTGCGGCATGATGATTGAGTGTTGCTCTCAGCAGAGTAACACGAATCTCCAAGTGTCACTAATGAGGCATGCACGAAATACCCATACAGGATACAACTCTCGGTGTGTTATACTATCCCGATTGAGCAAACATCTCTCGGTGTGTTATACTAGCCCGATCAAGCATACGGGATCACCCATGTCGGTCTCGAAATAATCACGACCACGAAAGTAGGCCGCATGATTTAACTAGCCTAGACGATCCTCATGAGCAGGGCTACCACCTTAATGACCACCGGCGGGCCCGTTTATGCTCGGTCGGTAGAATGCATGACATGCCTCCAAAACAATCACCAAACGCCAACTGGAAAAGGATGGCCGAACCAGTGAAACCATTTGGAGAAGGTTCGCACGAACAAGGCCGCTAATACCGGTCTCAAAATAGTCACGACCGACCAACTTCACCGGCGTGTTTGGACGACGTGGATCATCCCATGACCGGTTGGACAAGAATTGTCCTGCACATCGGCGGGCTCACTTTCTCCTTACGTGACTGACTTTTTCACGACCAAGCCAGGGAGGAGAAAATGCTCGCCCAAAGTTCGGCCGGCGTGATGCTTTAAGGGTCGCAGGATTTTCAACTAAGTGTCTTAAATTGATCACGACCATCCAACTTCACCGGCATGTTTGGATGGCTTAGATCAAGCCTATAACCGCCAGACGAGGTATTGGCGTGCTCACCACCGGACCAATGTGGGTCCCACATGGTCCGGCCTCCCCAAAGAAGAGCGCAGGGTTGCCAATTCGTCCGCCAAAAGTAGCGAGGACATGACCTAATTAGGGTTTGCGGCATATCACATGTGTCGCAAATCGATCCACGACCATCCATCTTCGCGGCATAGATGAAGGGTGTAGATGTAGACTCAAAGGGTCCCAAGCATGTCAATACAATCACCGTGGGCCTGTCTACATGTGTGACCAATCGACCAAGGCCGGCCATGGTCGAGCGCCTCGATTCGTGCGCCCAAATTAGGCATGGTCGTGCGGTTTCCTAGTGCAAACCAATCTCGACCACTCCTCTTCGCCGGACAAATCAAGTGGATTTAGATCGCACCCCTACGAGATGAGCTAGCATGGACATGAACACCGGTGGCCCACCTCCATACAGGACCAATCAGTCCCTCCAAAATCGCCCTCTAAGAGTGGGTGCTTGCGCACCTCCTAAACCCTAATCCAACGGTCGCAGATGTGGGTCGCAAGTCATCTCGTCCAGTCAACTTTCGGACTTGGTTAGGCGGCCACGATCGGGAGTTAGGCGACCGACAAGGCATCACCACGATCACCGTCCACCACTCTTCCACATGAAGTGATCGGCCAAAGCGTGGTTTGCCCATACAACCTCCAAACGATCACTCGAAGATGGCTGGACGTGATGCTATTTTAAGACGCTTAATTCGTGACTTACTCCGTTAAGCATTAAAACAGCGATGCTTCACACATGCTGAATATATTCGATGCATTACCTGCATAGAATACACACGATATTTCATAAATATCGACTTCTAAATAACTTAGTTATTTAATCCAAAGATCACATGCTACTTTCGTGGGTCCCACGATCCACACATTCGAGACATCAAACGTGTCACAAACCGGGGGATACTTATTGGGGGTATTGGTCCAGCGGTTTACAGCGTGCGGCGCTGACAACGCGCCATCCCAAGAACATGTCAGGAGTCATGGACGGTTAGTGATGACGGGAGAAGTTGGCAAGAATGGTCGTGTGACACTAACACACAACTCCACTACTCCATCATTCCACTTCCTCCACTTCCCATGAGAGACGTGGGTTAGGATTAATGACTTGTATAAATAGGTTCTCCTCCATATTTCCAAAAAACGGGACAAGACAGAGAAAACCAAGTGTTGATACAATCGTATTCAAACACCGAACCGGATAGCACATCTGCGCAGCCGGTTAACTTTACGATACAAGTCGTACCACGCCAACACCTTCACAATCTCAACACCTTCTTCGCTTCCCTCCCTAAGATCAACCCCATTTCCTTCACTTTGTGACCGAAGCAAGTCTGGAATGGCTATTTCTTGGTTTAGGCCGAGTTGTGCATTGATTTCTCGAATCACAAGCTCCGTGCGGCATTTGTTTAGGATTTAGATTCATTTCTCATCCACACACCCAAATTACCAAAACTGACAGAAATAGTTTTCACCCATAAATAATTGGCGACCACAGCGGGAGGTTAATATCTCGGTTGTAAATTCAATTCCTTCAAAATCTAATTCAATTTTGTCAATTTCGAAGGGGTAGATCTTAGATTTAATTCAATCATCAATCTGCTTCAAGATGGTAGAACTTGGGTCGATCAACAATCAGTTCGATGGAGCTAGTGCGAGATAACACTCTCGGTATTGATGTACTGTCGGTGGGATCTACATCGTGGTCAATACATTTCGTGGAACAGTCTCTTCTACCACCAACGCCGGTGGTAGGAGATGTTCCGAAGTAAGTGTAATGCCTCTTATCACTGTGAGCCGAAGCGTGAGTGAATCCCGACATCTCCTCAAGTGTAACACCTCCACGATCACCATAACAACAACTTCCATTCCTTCATCAGGACGAGGAGCCGGAGGGACAAGAGAAGGACCATCTCCCATTACTATCGCAGACTTAATGGAGAGGCAGGAAGTTCTTTCTAAGTCTCAAACGTGTATGGCTGCAACTCAGAAAGAGGTACTCACTTTCCTCAAAACTTTAACTGAACGATTGCCATAAGATTTACGGTAACCCTTGGAGCCAACAAGGAATGCCTTCAATACACCCGGAGTAGGCATTTCCACTCAGACCCACATGAGTGAAGAATCTCGTGTTGCTCCTGAACGCCCAAGGGAAAGGTACCAGCCATCCAACTTCATCACACGTTAGGACCTGTAACGACTTTTCTAGGCAAAGGAAATCTGATCGATGTACACCAGCATCAGCCGCCGTACCCTCAAGATGTGCAAAGAATCCTTCTTCCAAGAGGATACACCTCTCATCGCCTCCCTACGATGGTACTTGGTAACGCTCGTGAACACATCTCTCGATTTTGAATCCTTTGGGAGCATGAGTACAATCATGTTCTCCGCCCCAAAGAGTTCTCGAAGTCACTTACGGGGAAGGGTGTACACATGGTATAACAACATCGCACCTAAAAACATATCCAATTGGGGCGAGATGGTCAGTGCTTTCTACAGGAAGTATTTCTTCGTATCTGAGCAGATCACCTTTTCAAATCTAGGGAGAGTCTTTCAACGAAACAACGAGTATCCGAACGAATTCGTTAAGAGGTTCAGAACTCAAGCACTAGATTGTCATGATACGAACGTCACTGAACGTCAGTTGGTGGAGCTGTGCATCAACGGGATGATACCCATATACCGCGCTTTACTAGAGAATCAGGCTTTGAGACGTTCTCCAAACTCCATGAAGCTGCGCAGCGTTCCACCTAACCGCCCGGCGTTGCTAGAGAGAAATCCGGGGTTGTACGAAACGAAGATCCGGTGAGAGTCGAGGAAGAAGGCGTCTCACAAACAAGCAATACAATACGGGTCCTTTCTCTCGTGAGCGTGGTAGGCGAAGGAGGAAAAGGAAAGCCGAAGAACGGAACAACAACCCAAGCGTGCGGCTCCAGTACACACCACTTCTTCTCAAAAGGGAGCGGGCAAGACTCCTGCACAAGATACCGAAGATGCAGGCTTCCCATTCCCCATGAGTGAAGTAATGTAACTCTTGGAGGCACGGATTCAAGACAATACTATCAAGCTTCCTCCTATCAGGACGACCGCCAATCGAGAAATACATGGCGGACCCCAATACTTACCGCTACCATAGGTTTGTCCATCATCCGACCAAAAAAGGGTAATAGGCTGGAAACAAATCTTTAGAGAAAGATAGAGCGGAGAACTCCGACTTGGAAACGAAGGTGTTCATAGAGATCCTCTCCTAATGAAACGCATGGTTTCCTAGGGATTGGTCGCAAGACAGTACAATCTATGATGGAGCGTTTGTGTGAGATCTTATATTTCTCCAAGGCGCAGCGTAAATACATATTTGCAGCCCTTAACCGCGTTTTCTCAGGCAGGCGTTTGTATTTGGAAAAGGAAGAGGTCTCGAAGCCTCGGTCTTTACTGGAAGATGCAAGCAAGGGAAACTGCAGACTCTTAACCGTCACTCGTTTGAAGGATGTCGAGTTCGATAGCACATTGATTGATACGGCCTCCGAATTCAACATCATCATCACAAGACTTTGAAGCGACAAGGATTTCAAAGCGAAGCCACTCGCAGCCCAATCGTGACTAAGAATCCGGAGGAGAACTTGGAGATGCCTATGGATACATCAATATTGAAGTTAAATTGGGAGACGCCCTAATGCAAGAGAAGTTCTACATAGTTAAAGAACATCCCAATTACGACATGGTCCTAGGACGCTCTTGGATACACGACAACAAGGCAACACCGGGAGTTTGCCCTCTACCAGCCTACGACACCGAAAGGATCTCTAACAAGCCACTGGACTAAGACGTACGATGCCGCATCTGCAGCCTTTCAATGTGACACAACTTCCGGAGAGCCCATCAGCATACATTAAGAGGTTCCAGATCAAGTAAGTCTCATCACACAACCCTTCTTACGACCAATCACTCGTCACTCTGATAAGTCATGGGGACTGGCTCTAACCAACAAACCAACCCCGGCTAGGAGATGTGAATGGGAATCCGGCCCCTTAAAACGTTTTATCAAGAGCTTAGAGGTTGTCTTGGTCAATGACGATAAGGCCAAGGTCCAGGTATGTAGTTGCAGGAAATCCCACAATACACCCCTCACAAGAATTTACTTTACTAATCCATTTGAAGATGAGTAATTATATATTTTTATTGATAATCTTCTTGAAATGTTTACAAAGATAGATAGAACGAGCTAAAGAAATTACAATCACTCTAGATTTTCTCTCTCCTAATGACTTGCTTAACAATTCTAAAAGAACTCCCTCTACAACGGACTAATTCAACCCTTTATATAGGGTAATACATGGATGACAACTAAGTTGTCCTTTATTTTGGGAATAACTTCGCGAAGTGTCGCGAGTGTTATAAACATTTTTTATCTTGCGACACTCTAAATCTCGCCAAGTCTTCACATTTTTCTCACGTTATGGCTTTCGTCATCTATTGCGTCATTTATATTTCTTTCTATGACGCCTTCGCAATATAGTTGTTTATTAATCTTGTGAAGTATTGATGTCGCGATATTCTGCTCCTACATCTTGCCTCTTTTTTCTTGAATATTGCTTGAAGAGCGATCTTTAAGAAAAAAATCCGTTGTTGTAGTAGTCTTTGATTTTTGTTGATGAAGGAATGAGCGAAAGAATATTGGACTTGAAAAGTACGTACTTGCCTCTATTCTTTTGCGAGATTCCGAAGCTTTGAAAAGTAATTTTAAAAGTATCATCCCGAAGTATACGAAATATGAAGTATTCTTGAAGAAATATAAGAAACATTTAGTTCTCCAAATGTAAGAAGTATTGCAAATCCATCATGCGAAACCTTCGTTCCATGTTCTTTGCCTCATGCTATGAGCTCTTACTCTCGCAGGTTCACTCTATAACTTCGCAAGTTACTCATACTTTCCTTATGAATTATGCTGATATCATCTGCTACGTCATTCTTTTAGTGCTCCGCGAAGTCTTATTAATCATAATTATGTCATGAGAATTAATATTTTGAAATATCGCGATCGTTCATTTTTCACCAAAATTTTTTTGTCAGCAAGGTTCTGTGTATTTAGGAATGACCGCTTACACGTGTCTAACATTCCCATTTTTACCGAAAGTTTTTAATGCTATCCAGTTACCCTTTTTCTGTCTATTTAAGGAGAATTTCCCATGAAAATTCTTCTTTTCTTTTATTTCATCTTCTTTCTTTATCTGCAATTTTTCTCTTTTTTTTCCTTCATTCTTCTTCATCATCTTTCTGGCCAGTAATTCTTATGCTCTTTGTTTCCATGGCATCAAGGTTTGCGACATTTTCTGAATTTAATCATTTCGTGATTGATCTTTCCTAATGAAATAGTTTTGTTCTCATACTTCCCCCTTTTTAATGACTTTCCCGCCATTTTGTTTTAGCAAGGACAAGTCTAGCATCAAATTCACCGTTGCAAACCCTAATATTCCCAAGAGTTCACACCAAATCCTTTGCTTCAAGAGAAAGACTGCGAATGACAAGGTATTTAAGAAACATTTACCCTTTTAATAACAATATTGTTGCCTCTGTTTCTTATTTAACTTGTTATTCGCGAGGATGACAAAGATATTAATTTATCTCCCAAGAAACCTCGCCACTTTAAACCTGTCGCACCTTCCATTACTTTTCCTGGGTTTAAACCTATTACTTCTCCTGCGGCATCTTCGCAAGATAACCCAATTCCTTCTTCTCATGACAAATCACCTTCTCCTGCGATGACCTCGCCTGATAAATTAGTCCCTGAATTTTCCGTTAATGAGATTCTTCAAAATGTTCCCTTCTCCACTTTTACTCTTAATACCTCTATCCCATCTTCCCTTGTTGATCAAGCTCCTCCAACTGGCGTTCTTATGACTAAGGATGACTCAGCTTTTGCCTCTTCTTCCATCATTTATTCTTCCTCTGAATCTATCTCTCTTACTAAAGAAAAATTAGAAGGGATGGATATAGCTTTTAAAGTTTTATCAGCTACCATGAATGATGTTAAGAAAATCTCCTCGATCTTTTGTCAAGTCTAGTGTTTATGAATCTTTGAGTAAGTATTTTGGTTCTGATACAATATCGCGAGCATCCTTGGAACAAGAAATTAAGATCTTAAAGAATAGCCTTCATAATGCTTCTCTGGATCGCGACAATCTTCGCAGGAAAAATGAAGAACTAAAAGGTACCATTTCCTTCGCGACAATCTTCGTGATTGATTTTTTTTTTTTTTTTTTTTTTTTTTTTTGTTCGCCTTTAAAGTTTTGAATCAGAAACGTAAAATGGAGATATATCAAGTGGAATCTATCGTGGAAGAAACTCGAACAGAAAGAGATGCTTGGATGGAGCAATATAACCGATTAGATAACCTCCATACATATTCTGTTGACCAGATAAATAATCTTACCCAAGAAAACGCCTACTTAGTCCAGAAACAAGAATTGTTAAGTAGCAAATTGTCGCATCTGTCATATTCTTTGACTAAATCTAATTTGGAATTGGAAACCTTATCAGATGAAAATGGAACTTTGTCCCAAGAGAAACGAGCTTTGTTGGATAAAGTGGCTATATCCTCGCAGCAGCTTGGTGTTTGTCGAAAAGCATTGAATGAGCAAGAACAATCTATCTGTTCTTTGAAAAATAAACTCAAAGAAACCACTACCAAAGAGATAAGCTTATTCGGGGGTAGAATAACCCTAAGTGTGAAAACAAAACAGCTCAAGGATGAATATACCAAGTTAAAAGAATCTCATTCCTCCCTTGCGAAGGAGAATAATTTACTAGTTTCTAATGAAAAAAGCTTGCGTTCCCGATTAAAAGGTCTTGTCGGTGATGATTTTGATACTGCCATGGATCATTTGGAGAATAGTTGCTTGGCCCTGACCCAACATCTTATCTCGCAAAAGGAAGGTAGTCATAAAATTTGACTGCCTCAACCACCGTTTTTCCTTTCTAATTTCTTTTTCTTTATTTTTTAATCTTAACCTACTTTGTTCTTATATATTTTATGAGAATCAGAAATATCTTCGCACTTCTCTGTCTACTTTGGAATCCTCCCATGCCAAGATTCGCAAGGAAAATACGATTCTTGTTGCTACTCTTGCCCATTCTCGTGATCGTGCCGCGAGGAGACTTAATTATCTTAGTCATCTTAAAGATATCCAAAGTAGGAATCAACGAAGGCACTTCTTCGTCAATTTCATCCCAAAGTCAAGTTTTTGTGAATGAGATCTTACTCTCTAAATCCCTTGAACTCGTCTCTGTTGCACCTTTGGAAATTGAAGATGATGAAATTCCTAATTCTCCTGATAGTGATTATGATTATGAAAATTTTGTGAAGATATTGCAAACAACGAACTTGTTGAAAAGGATCTTTATGAAGCTGAGAATCCCAATGAAAAAACTTCTGATGGAAATCCCCTCACTAATGAAGGTGATGCTGATAAAATTGTTGAAGGGCATTTATCAGCTCCTGTTGTCGAGAATGTCGATGTAGATGTAGAAAATTAAACTACTCCTATAATTTTATATCTTTCGGTCTCTTTTTACGCATAACTTTTTGTATGAGATGCTTTTCAATTTCATTGAAATACTCTTTTTGATTGGAAAGACCAAATCCCTTGATGAATAATCTCTTATCTTCTCTTTCTATCTCATTTTAGATTTGCAATTTTAATTTCGCAAAAGCTATTAAACACTTTTACTTATATTGAATTTCATTGTTGCGACAAGATCGCGAGGATATCCTCACAAATGAAGAAATCTATTGATCTTGTCTTATCATTGATTGTGTGGTCTTATTTTTCCTTCCTAATTAAAGGTCTTATTTCGCCACCCCTCGTTGCGACAAAATCGCGGGACGTCTTTACATTTTCATGTAATGACCCATTGGCCTTGTCTTATCATTTGTTAAGTATTTTTGCCTCTGCGGATATTTTATCTGCGACAATATGATGGGTTTAAATACTCTTGCGAGTGTAAAATCCCATGACATTACCGTCTTTTGCGACGAAATCGCAGGACGTCTTTGCCTTTTCATGCAAAAACCCATTGATCTCGCCTTATCCTCGCGTTAGTATTAGTGCCTCTTCAGGATCATCGCACAAATATGACAAGCCTAAATTCTCTTGCGAAAATAAAGCCTCATGACATTTGCGTCTTTTGACACTTAACGGCTCCCCTAATGGAGGGTGCCGCCCTTATCTTTTCCCCCGGGTTGCCCCTTCAAGGAGGCGTACATCGGCCATACAAGGCTAGCTCCTCCCATCCGGTCTTAACAACAACCGATTGTTTTCGCAGCCTCTTATCCCTTATACCTATATGGTTTATGGTTACGAGACTGCACCCTAAGTGGAGTTTTCTTCGGGCGTGCGGCATATACCAAGACTTGCCAAGAATGGCCGAGACACTTCAAATGCCCCAGGCACTCTTGGCTCAACCGTGTACCCCGGCGCCTTGAGCATACAGTGACTCCTTGGAAGAGACCCTCGGGCGTCCAACCAGGGTATAACCTTATATATATAGTTGGAAATCCAAGGTATCTCCCCGGATAGGCTTTCATGGGCCCCAAATCTCCATGACTCGGGTTCCGGAGCGGTGTAACCTTTCCCTAAGCCATGTCAAGAGATACCCCCTTATATGACGCACTTTAGGTCTTACATTTGCCTCTTGCGAAATATCATTCGCGAACTAAGGTGTACGCCATAAAGGTTCGTCCCATTCACTCACTCATTCATTTTTGTTAATTCATTCAATCATTCATTTTCTGCAATGTATTGCTTGCGAGATATTCGCATAATCTTTCTTTGTTTTATTTAATCTCGCCATCATTCTGTCGCAAAAACATTTCATCCAAATTCATATCATTTCATCCATCTGTTATGGATAATACTTCTTGAGATACAACCTATTCCATGGTCTATCCAATCTTTGTCCTACATCTCTCCCTTCAGGATCCATTAATCTATATGCCCCTGTGCCAACTATTTCCTTAATGATATAAGGTCCATCCCATTTTCTTGCCAATTTACCACCACTTTCACGCGATATATTGGTGTCTCTCGCAAGACAAGATCTCTGGTTGAAATTCACGTATCTTGACACGTTTATTATATTCTCTGGCTAATCTTCGTTGATAATTCTCCATATGTTGTAGTGCTCTTTCTCTTTTTCTTCTAATTCATCTAATTTGATCAAAATATTACCCGCACTGAGATTTTTCTCCCAAGCTTCTTTCTTTGTTGTTGGAATCATAACTTCGGGAGCACAGCTTCAACCCCATATGTCAAACAAAAGGGGACATGCCTGTAGCTTCTCTTCTAGTTGTATTATAAGCCCATACTGCATTGGGTACTTGTTCGCACCATCCTTTATTGTATCCTTCTAACTTCTTCTTCAATATGTCTGCGATTGTTTTATTTGTCGCCTCTGCCTGGCCATTAGCCTGCGGGTATAGAGGAGTTGATTTTCCACATCGTATCTGAAATGCATTAAACATCAATTCTATATTTTGTCCTTCAAACTGCTTCCCGTTGTCAGATACCAACTGTCTTTGGAATCCCAAATCTGCATATAATGTTCTCAAATATGAAAGTAAAAACATCCTTGTCGCGAATGTGTTGTACCGCTTTCACCTCTGCCCATTTTGTGAAATAATCAGTGGCGACAATTAGATATCTTCTCTGTCCTGTTCCTGGTAGAAATGGTCCCACAATATCTAAGCCCCATTTTCCAAAAGGCCACACACTTGTTGAAGAATTTAATGGCGCTCCCGGTGCATGTATCTTCTTCCCATGTCTTTGGCAATCTTCGCAACGCCTTGATATTTGTTTCGCGTCCTCATGCATATATGGCCAATAATAGCCCTGCATTTTTGCTTTATATGCTAAAGATCTTCCACCACTATGATTACCAGCGTCCCCGCTATGCAACATCTTCAATATGGTTTCTCCTTCCTTCCTTGTTACACATCTGAATGAAGGTCCATTAAAAGATCGTCGGTATAGTACTCCATCTCTTAATTCATAATTTGTTGCCCGGCTTTTTAATTTGTGTGCTTCTAATCTATTTCTTGGTGTTTCCCCTTTTGTCAAGTATGCATGAAGTTCTACTCTCCAATCCTCTTCGCAAAGCGTTTGTATTCCGTCTTCTATTAACATTACATCTGTTTCCTGTTCTTCTTCTTTATTAATTGACGGTGCTAAAAGTGTTTGTATCTTTATATTTCTCGCAGTCGGATCTGTCATCATACTTGATATAAAGGCAAAAGCATCTGCGAGTCTATTATTTCTCCTTGATATATGTCTCCATTTTATTTTCGGTATCTTTGCAAACAGCTCATCAACAAGTTTCTTGTACTTTTGCAAAGATGGTTCATTTATAGTATATTCTTCTTTTATTTGGCGAATAGCCAATTGTGAATCACTTGGTAATCCTCACGTTTTCCAATTTCATCTCTATTATAATCGCAAAAGCATGTATTATAGCTTCATATTCTGTTTCATTATTGGTTGACGCAAATTCTAATCTGAAGGAAAAAGCCATTTTGTTACCTTCTGGCGATATCACAACAATTCCAATCCCGTTACCTTCTCCATTAGATGACCCATCTACTAATATTTCCCATCTATTCGGCTCAGTTAACAAATCTTTTGGATCTCCATGTTCTTCATCTACGTCCATTGTTTCTTCTACTGGTTCATCCTCTTCCAAAGGAAATTCTGCTAGAAAGTCCGCGACCACTTGTGACTTTGGTGAAGACAATATTTCGTATTTGAGTTTGCAATGACTTATTTGGGCATTCCATCTCTCAACTCTCCCTGATCTTTTTGAATTTTTCATTACTGATTCGATTGGTACTTTCGTTACTACCTTAACAATGTGCGCTTGAAAGTATATGCGAAGTTTAAATGTTGCGTAAACCAATGCCAAGATTAGTTTTTCAATTTTTGAATAATTCCTTTCTGCGGCGTTGAAAGTTTTGCTGATGTAGTAGATTGGTTTTCTACCCCTGCGTCCACTCGCAGCAATACTGCACTTAATGCATGCGAAGTCGTCGCAAGATAGATTAATAATTCTTCTCCTGGTTCTGCTTTTTGTAAAATTGATATATCCATTAAATGTTCCTTTATTCCTTGGAAGGCTTTCTCACACTCGTCTGTCCATCTAAACTTTGATCCCTTTTTGAGAATGTTGAAAAAGTGTTTACATTTATCAGATGATCGCGAGATAAACCTCCCTAGCGAAGCTAGTAACCCATTTAACTTCTGAACATCTTTTACTGTCGCAGGCGTTGGCATATCGCGAACTGCTTGTACTTTCTCCGGGTCGATTTGGATTCCCTCTTTTGATACGATGTAACCTAAAAATTTTTCCCGATGCAACTCCAAAGGTGCATTTTTCTGGATTTACTTTGATGTTGAAATGTCTCATTTGTTCAAAAATTTCTTTCGGATCTTTATGTGGTCTTTTGCTTTCTTACTTTTGATTAACATATCATCTACATACACCTCTAGCGTTTGTGTATCCATCTCGCGAACACCTTTTCTACCATTCTTTGATATGTTGCTCCGACATTTCGCAAACCAAACGGCATTTTTGTATAACAAGTATAATCCTCTTGGAGCGAAAGAAAGCGATATGTTCTTGATCTTCTTCGGCGAGAGGAATTTGATTGTACCCTTTATATCCATCGAGAGATGATATCCTTTCGTTTCTGCTTTCTTGCTTCAACCAATTGCGGGATATCTGGTAGCAGGAAGCTATCTTTGGGACAAGCTTTGTTTAGATCGGTAAAATCTATACAAATTCTTATCCCTTTCTTCTTCTTTGGGACTATAACCATATTTGCTATCCATTCGGGATATTTTGCTTGTCTAATGATTCCTGCATCTAGCATTTTCTGCAACTCTTCTTCTATTTGAGGGTGATATGCTGTTGCGATCTTCCTAATTCTTTGTTTGAATGGCCTTATATTTTTGTCAATTTCCAATTTATGACAAGCTACAGATGGGTCTATACCAGGCATTTCATCCATATCCCATGCGAAAATATCTTTATAGTCTCGCAGTAAATCAATAGTTCTTCTTTCTTCATCTTCTTCCATTTTAGTCCCAATTTTTAACACCTTGGGTTCTTCTTCAGTTCCAACATTCACCTCTTTTGTTTGTTCTGCTGCGATGTAGCTAGCTTTCGGTTCTCCCATAGGGGTTGGTCCTTTCATTTCTTTACTCTGCGAGATTTCGCTAGGTATTCCTTTTCCTTCTTTTGCCCTTATCATGTAAATTTTAAATTCTTCTTCTTTTCTAGCTGCTTTTACCATTTTCTTACGATCTCTTCGCTTCTTCACTCGTTCTTCATAATGCTTTACTTCGTCTTGATGATATATTCTCCCTTTATCAATATCTCCTCTGATTTCACCAATTCCAGTTGGCATGGGAAACTTGATACACTGATGAAGTGTTGACGCCACAGCCTTGATTGCATGTACCCATGGCCTCCCTAATAACATGTTGTACGGCGATTCCATATCCACTACACTCACTGTCACTTGCGTTTCAATTTCTCCAAGCAGAATTCGTAACTTTACTTCTCCTTTAGGTCTTGTTATAGATTTTCCAAAACCATGGATATAATACGCTGGGGAAATCATTTCTTCATCTTTATATCCTAATTTTTTGTAAGTATGGTAAAACATGATGCTCACCAAACTACCTGTGTCTACCAAAATCCTATTTATTGCCCATTCTTCCGCTGCTTTCGCCGATTCTTCTTCATTTTTGCATACATTTATTGTGATCACTAATGGAGATGTATGATTCAATCCTTCTTTAGGTACCTCAGCTGCTGTAAATGTTATTTTCTGCTTTTCCCACTCTTTCAAAGACGATATCTTCTCCTCATCTATAATCTTCTTTCCTTCAAAATCTCGTTTATGTATTCTTCCTCTGATATTTTCGTGAAATTCATTAATTAAACTGTACTCCATATCTTCATTATATTCCTTGTTTCTTAACTCCTCTACCTCATCTGATTTAACATCTTTCTCTCTCATTTTCTTGATTCGGATAATTTCGGCTACAATCTTTTAGAATCGTTCCCTGTTTCTAGCGCATATGTAGTTGCAGGAAATCCCACAATACACCCCTCACAAGAATTTACTTTACTAATCCATTTGAAGATGAGTAATTATATATTTTTATTGATAATCTTCTTGAAATGTTTACAAAGATAGATAGAACAGAGCTAAAGAAATTACAATCACTCTAGATTTTCTCTCTCCTAATGACTTGCTTAACAATTCTAAAAGAACTCCCTCTACAACAGACTAATTCAACCCTTTATATAGGGTAATACACAGTGGATGACTAAGGCCGTCCTTTATTTTCAGGAATAACTCGCGAAGTGTCGCGAGTGTTATAAACATTTTTCCTTGCGACACTCCTAAATCTCGCCAAGTCTTCACATTTTTCTCACGTTACGCTTTCGTCATCTATTGCGTCATTTATATTTCTTTCTGCGACGCCTTCGCAATATAGTCGTTTATTAATCTTGTGAAGTATTGATGTCGCGATATTCTGCTCCTACAACTGAACCGTGCACTGTAGCGAGATGTTATCCTAGGCGGCTACTGCAAGCTCATCAACGCTGACAAACTGGAAGGCGTAACAATTCACTCACGATGGCTCAAACCCTACCGAACTTAAGACGCTGTGCTACCACTTTCCAGCGTCCTCCATACTTTAAAACGATGTGCTATTTCCTCCAGCGTGTTTCTTTTACAATTACCTTTTCATGCCATATTTGTAATTCCTTCAGAAAATGATTGCGATACTTGCATTCATAATTAGGGTTCCAACTTTCAATTTTCAAATTAATTGAAATATTATTTCCATCTAGGAACTTCTTTACCTCCTAAAGGAAGACACAAAATTCTGAGTCAGTCTAAACCACTATTTACCAAGCAAGACCAGGGAGATCTCGCGTCAAGAGCATAGACAGGTCCGTGGTATTTCATCATGGTATTATCTTTTTCACTGCAAGAACAAGATATGATCACATTTGATATAGCCATGTTGAGAGATTTACATCAAAAAACAATGTAAAACCTTTATTCAATCAAGCAAGCAAAAAAGACCTTAAACTCATCCGCCACCGAGTGCAAGGAGAATGTTCAAAAATCACAAGAAATCCCAGAAAAGAAGAAAAAAGAAATAACATGAAGGTTTAGTCGTCAAGAATATTAGTTGTGTCTCCACCACCACTGGAGCCTGCTTCAACACCATCGCCATCGTGGACCGCTACTGCTTATTCCTTTAGATCTGCCTCAGCTTCCACTTCGGATATTTCTGCAGCAACGCTATCCGCCTCAGCAACATCAACAGAGACATCTTCCATATCTTCCTCAAAAACCATGACAACATTGGGAATTGTGTTGGTCACTTTCGACGCTCGGGTTGCGTCCGTGTCGATGCACCGAGGATTATCACGCCATCGTGGATTGGATAATCACATTTATCTTCACCAAGAGGCCGTTTGTGTTCAACCATCCGCCTCTTTAACCGTGGCTGCAAACCTCTCACTCTTTGCGCTCGTTGGGTACTCACAACGCTTCATCGCGCCTCCATTGATCCTCCATGTCGATCGCAGTGAAAGGGCACGGATACGTCCCCGAAATACGCAAGTGCGAATGGACATCCCCGTATAGCACGACCGACTTCGAGGAGTGGGAGATCAATCTTAGCCATTAACTCCTCATGTGCACCAGCCTCCTCGGGCTTGTTGACTTCGAAACTTTTTTTCTGGAGAAGTTACAGAGTGATCATCTCCAACCGCTTCCATGATAAACTGCGAAGAAGAAGTTATGGTTACAAAATAAAAAATAAAAAAGAATCATCATCGATCAATCAAAAGATCGGATAAGCGCGGAGCAGTACCTGAAATATAGAAGAAAACGATAGGAGGAGTCCTTAGAATTTTCTTTATATTTCACGAGCAAACAGAATCCTAGGGAGAAAATGAGTCTTCACTTGCCACCTATAAAGGCTGCTAATTCGGGATAATAATCAACAATACTTATCAGATATATTTGAGAGAAGTCGCCGTATAATGGAAGGGAGTGCACCCAGTCCAAGAAGATTACACACCTCCTAAACCCTAATCCAACGGTCGCAGATGTGGGTCGCAAGTCATCTCATCCGTCCAACTTAGCCATCTTGGTTAGGCAGCCCTGGCCAGGAGTTAGGCGACCATCAAGGCATCACCAAGATCACCGTCCACTACTCTTCCACATGAAGTGATCGGCCAGAGCGTGGTTTGCCCGTACAACCTCCAAACGATCACTCGAAGATGGATGGACGTGATGCTATTTTAAGACGCTTAATTCGTGACTTACTCCGTTAAGCATTAAAACAGCGATGCTTCACACATGCTTAATATATTCGATGCGTTACCTGCATAGAATACACACGATATTTCATAAATATCGACTTCCTAAATAACTTAGTTATTTAATCCAAAGATCACATGCTACTTTCGGGGTCCCACGATCCACACATTCGAGACATCAAACGTGTCACAAACTGGGGGATACTTACCGGGTATTGGTCTCATGGTTTACAAAGCGTGCGGGCGCACAATGCGCCATCACAAGAACGTGTCAGGAAGTCATGGACGGTTAGTGATGACGAGAGAAATGGGCAAGACTGGTCGTGTGACACTAACACACAACTCCACTACTCCATCACTCCACTTCCTCCACTTCCCATGAGAGACGTGGGTTAGGCTTAATAACTTGTATAAATAGGTTCTCCTCCCTATTTCCAAAAATAGGACAAGACAGAAAACCAAGTGTTGATACAATCGTATTCAAACACCAGAACTGATAGCTTACATCCTGCAGGCCAGTTCAGCTTTCTGATACAAGTCGTACACAGCCAACACCTTCACAATCTCAACACTTTTTTCGCTTCCCTCCCTAAGATCAACCCCATCTCCTTCACTTTGTAACCGAAGCAAGTATGGAATGGCTATTTCTTGGTTTAGGCCAGAGTTGTACAGATTGATTTCTCGAATCACAAGCACTCCCGTGCAGTGCATTTGTTTAGGGTTTAGATTTATTTCTCATCCACACACCCAAATTACCAAAACCGACAGAACTAGTTTTCACCCATAAACAACTAGCTCGCTGCTTCCTGATTCCGTGAAGGGATTTCCCAAGATATGAAATTTCCAGATGGGGAAACTTCTTTCTGGGATCTAGGATGAGATAACTATTGAGGGTTGTTTCGTCATTGAAGCAGCTACACTTCAGGGTACGAATGACTCTTGACCTAAGAAGCATGTACTGGCTGCTTGATGATTTCTTTCGGTCATCTTGATCTTTCTGATTGCGATGATGATATGCTTGTATGGGAACAATCCTCCGGAGCCGTTAAGTGAAGTAGAATATATGAGAGACCTTTCGTTGTCGACGTGCCGCTATAAGCCTTCAAGGACTTCGTTTCAAGCAACATCCCTTGAATTATCTTATGAATCTTGGATGGTTGTATGGAACGAGATGCGATGAGCAGTCCCTTGTTACACTTCAGAATCAATGGCGTGGCTGGACACGTGAAAATATCTCCGATTTGTACTTTGGAGTCTTTGATGCACATGTACATCTTCATGTTGATGATTCTCAGCGGCTCGTAAAGCTTCAACAGTGATGATTGCTGATATTAGAAACAAACCGGTTGAGGGACGTGAAGGCATCCTGTGCTGGTAGTCCCCAGGTGTAATTATCCCGAGCTTATTTTCTCTTGAAAGACGTACTTCAATTGCATTTGCTGGTAAGGAGTTGAAGCGGCTTCGACCTCTGAAGAGAGCGCTGAAGTGGCTTCGGGAAAGAGTGCTGAAGCGGCTTTTTCTAGAGAGAGCGTTGAAGCGGCTTCTTCTGGAGAGAGCGTTGAAGCGGCTTCCTCTGGAGAGAGCGTTGAAGCGGCTTCTTCTTCAGTTTGATTCCCCTTGCGAATTACATGCTTCTTGATTGACCATCTCTGGTGTTGAAGAATTCCTTGACCGATGGTGAAGGAATTTCATGCCGAGCCTCGGTCCCTGCGTGAGTTATATGGTTCTATCTTATATGGTCGGTGGGTTTACCATAATAAAGATATCACCATCTCGCCTCCGTAATGGTGACTCTATTACTTCTCCATGGGAAAGTAAAATACACAAAAGTTCGGATTACCTCTGTCCGTAGTAGTTGTTGCTATGGTGAAGCTCTGGTGAGTAACAACGATTCTTGACAGCATCTATGATTAGAAGAGACTGGCATGGCTACTTGCACGAACTTGGCAGTCTTCATATAACGGTATAGATTGTCTCGTTATTAGAGGGAGAATGAACCGATAGCTTCCTTGGTGTTTCCTCATGGAATAGAGAAGAGGGAGACAGTCCCCTGCCCACGAGTATCTATTGATATTTCAACTTGATAGATGCTATCACGCTGGGTCTCTGAAGAAATAATTCGGGAGAGAGTTGGAGTTGAACCCGATGTTGATGAGGATCGTACGAGTTGCTGATCATGAGGCCGTCTTTGCGTGTACATTGCGTTTCATAGACGTCCATGCATATTGTCAGGTTTTTTTGAAAATATGTTCTGCTCTCTTCAGTATGTCCTCATCTTTGGACATCCTGGAATCATAATAATAGCGTGCTTGCATCTTTGAGATGGGTACTATTGAGCAGTCCCCAGCCACACTCCTTTGCCTTTATCGTCTTTGGATTGTGTCTTTGAGGAGTAGGGACGTTTCCTCATGCGGATGACTTAACCAACAGGTTGTGCAAACATTAAGAAGCTCTTGACACGGAGAGTTCTTATGTACCTCCTAAGTACCGGATGCGACCTCCTTAGATAATACAACTACTTCTTCTATGAGAGACGAAATTCTGATATCGTCTCTCACCGATTTTGTTGCCGTCAAGCCATATATGGTATGTCTCGGACGTTGTTTTATTATTGTGATAGTCATGCATGTTGTACTGAGGTTGGAGTTGGCGGTTTTGGATGCAGGATGTTGTATCTCAGTGGTTTTCCTCCTGCTGCTTCAGTGAAACTTCTTACATAAGGCTGAAGGTTGTATTGCCTGTGGGTGAGATGTATGCTTCCACGAATATCATGAGGCTCTTCATTCCTTGCAGGCCTGGTTCTTTCTATCAGGGCAGGTGTTGTTGTATCCGAGCGTTTAAAAGCTTCACGAAGTTCAGAGGATGTCTGGAATTGCGGATTCTCCAGCATAGCACGATAGACGGGTACCATCCTAATGATGCATAATTCCACTGATCGTTGTTCAATCATATTTGGATCGTGACAATCCAGTGCCTGGATTTTGAACCTCTTGACATAATCATTTGGATGTTCATTGTTTCGTTGGAACATTCTCCCCAAATCTGAAAAGGTGATTTGCTCGGAAGAAATATTTCTTGTAGAAAGCGGTTACCATCTCACACTAGTTGGATACGCTGTTTGGTGCGATGTTGTTGTATCAGGTGTATGCTCTCCCAATAAGTAACTTTGAGAACTCTTTCAGGCGGAGGACATGATTGTATTCGTGCTCTTCTAATGACTCCATAAAACGACAGATGTGTTCACAAGCATTACCGGTTCCGTCATAAAAGGAAAATTAAGGAGAGGAGTATCCTCTCGGAAGAGGAACTCTTTGCACATCAGGAGGATAAGGAGGATGATGCTGGTGCAAGTCTACCGGGCTTTCCTTGCCTCGATGCTAGAGAAGTCATTCTAGATCCTCACGCATGATGAAACTGGACGGCTGATTCTTTCCCTCAAGCGCTCAGGAGAAACACGAACTTCTTCATCTATGAATGTACGCCCTGTTGAAGTGTTTGCGCCAAAAGTGTTGAAAGTACTCCTCATTGGTTCTATGGGCTGACGCGACTCTTGTGGTAGTCGCTCCATTAGCGTCTTGAGTAAAGTGAGTACCTCTTTCTGAGTTGTAGCCATGTCCGTCTGAGCCTTAGCGAGAACTTCTCGTCTTTCCATCAAATCAACAACGGTGATAGGGGGTTAGCCTCCTCTGGCCCCTCCGGTCTCTAGGGCGTTATGCTCGAAGAAATATTGGTGGCGGCAGTGGCTCTGGCTCTGGTGATCGGAGGTGTCACACCTAAGGGAGTGTCTCACTGTTTTCCAAGTTGACATAATAGGCGAACCCTTTATGATGATTTGAAGATGAGTCAAGCCCCCTTTGTTGTTGTAGATGTATGAATTCTCGGAATTACGCCATGTTCTGGATCTACACGCTTTGTTGATGAAGTGGTAGCGGATATTTCTGACTTTAAATTGGTAGCAGTGATGGAATAGAGATAGACCTTTTCTTTTGTGATCTCCGCAGGTGTCTCCCTAGGTTTCCAATGGTGTTGAGATTTGTTGTCGACTATCTCCATACTAGAACAACAGCTACGCGAATCTTTACTTTGTCTTTCTGGGTGTGGACCCGTTGAGGCATTTCTGGCTTGCTCCATACAACACTTGTGATGTTTACAGAAAAGGCGGTTGCTTCATCTGGATCTCCAGAGAAGCCGTTGCGTTATTCTAAGCAGTAGTCACGTCCACACGGCTCTCTGGTCCTTTCATCTGGGAGATTTACTGGTGCTCAGCTATCCAAGGTATTTCCAGTAGTGTTGCTTGAAAAAGCATTTTCATGAAGCTTCTTAGCGAATGGAACACAAAATTGAAATTGGTTGTTGAACCTAAATTGAATTTAACGATTGAATTGGATCTAAGATCCATCCTTTTGAAATTGAGAAAACATGAATGAATATTGAAATATTGATTTTGCAACCGAGAGATCAATCTCCCACCGTGGTCGCCAATTGTTTGAGGGTGAAAACTGATTATGCTATTTTTTGGTAATTTGGGGTGTGTGCGGATGAGAAACGAGTCCAAACCCTAAAAAAATGCACTACATGGGAGTACTTTAGATTCGAGAGATCAATCTGTACAATTCTGGCCTAAACCAAGAAATGGCCATTCCATACTTGCTTCGGTCACAAAGTAAAGGAGATGGGGTTGATCTTAGGGAGGGAAGCGAAGAAGGTGTTGAGATTGTGAAGGTGTTGGCTGTTTATGACTTGTATCAGAATGTTGAAATGGCTTGCATAATGTAAGCTATCAGTTCTGGGTGTTTCTGGATACGGTGTTAACAACAACTTGGTTTCTCGTGTTATTTGGAAATAGGTTAGAGAACCTATTTATACAAGTCATTTTGAGCGCAAACTTCATCTCGTAGAAAGTGGAGGAAGTTGAGTGATGGAGTAGTGGGGTCGTGTAGGTGATTGTCACGCGATTATGCCTTTTCCCACTTCCCTCATTACCATTAACCGTCCACCTTTCCTGAAACGTTCTCGTAATGAGCGCGTTGCACGCGGCACGCTGTAAACCGCCTGACCAATACCCCAATAAGTATCCCCCAGTTTGTGACATGCTTGATATCTCGAATGAGTGGGTCAAGTCGTGGGACCTGCCGCAAGGAATAACATACGGTGCTATTAGGTTAAATAACTATGTTATTTATGGAATTGATATTCATGCAATATCGTGCATTCTCGATGCATGTAATTGTAGATGGTGGATTTTCAACAAAGGGCAAAACCGTAAAATCATGATGCATGTTTCTTACACGGCTTTCAGGCAAGCAACGATTCATATTTTACGAAGCCACGGTGAATATGCCTTTCGAAAATCCTCCACTAGCTGAGCGTTCGATCCATGGCATTTCGTCGTGCCCTCTATGTAGAATAACATAATTGGGCGGTTCTCCGTAGATTGAGAGCAATAACGCCTTCAGGACGTCGGTGATACTCACTGTTCCCTGACTACATGAGATAGGTCGTGTATAGACCCAGGCGGTTCTCCGTAAGATTGAGAGCAATAACGTCTTCAGGACTTCGGCAACACTCGCTGTTTCACTGACTATACGCAAGAGATTAAATTCTACCGTGATATTCACCATTGAATTCCTAGAAGATAATCTATCTTATCTCATTACTCCTATTTCATGATCGAAATGGTAATAGATAAATGTATTACTCCAATTTCATGATCGAATCCACGGCTGATCTCATGAAATGGTAATAGATATTACTCCGATTTCATGGTCGAACCCACGACCGGTCTCATGAAATGGTAATATCACCACTTCTTTTATTACTCCGATTTCATGGTCGAATCCACGTCTGATCTCATGGAATGGTAATAGATAATCTCATTACTCCGATTTCATGATCGAATCCGCGGCTGATCTCATGAGATGGTAATAACTACTTTCATTACTCCGATTCTGTGGTCGAATCCACGATCCCATGGAATGGTAATAACTATTTTATTATTCCGAATTCATGGTCGAATCCACGGCTGATCCTATGAATTGATAATAAAAACTACTCACTTTTATTACTAAGTTTCATGAATCATTCTCCACTGAATTTCATGAATTAGTAATAAATACTCAACAATCGGGCATCTGGACTACCACTGAGTAAGCCCCATAAAATGGTGCGAGTGTATTCGACAATGATGCACGAACGAGCACCCAAATGCGCGAACGCACATCCAAAATATGGACAAATGAGGAATCCTGCACAAAACAGCAGAGAGAAAATAATAACATTAAAATAATGGAGAAGCGCCCATGGGCCGGGCCCACCGACCGGCCGGCCGTGCCCTAGCCATGGCCGGCCCATGATTCCTCCATTATTTTCCTTATTTTTGTTGTTTTCATAAACTCATGAAGACTCCTCCATTCCAAAGAACTTTCCTTGTTTGAGCAAAACTCGTGGTTTCTCCATATTTTCATGGTTTCTCCATATTTTTGTGGGATTTCACAAAAGAAATAATAATATAAAATAGGGAAAGGTGTTACGAGACCGGGCAACATAGCCAGCCGGCCATTCCCTAGCCGTGGCCGGTCCCACACCTTGCAATCCCTAATCTTTCATAAATTGTTATTTATTTTTTTTCATCTTGTGAAACTCCCCAGTTTTAGCAAAATTCATGGTTTCTCCATATTTTCTCAAATATTGCGCGAACCATGAAAAAGCCAAAATTCAATATGGTCACACGACCAACTAGGCTACTCATGAAAAATAAATTAAAATATTATTATTTTAATATTCACAAAATATTGATCAAACGAGCATACTTGCTCATTCGAGCAAAATCGAGATTTCGACCAAAGATCGAACTCTTCGAAAATCCAAAATATTGCTCGAACGCACATCGAAAATACCGAAACTCTCGAGATTTAAACACGGACACCATGGTAACACGTGCATGCCTTCTTGACCGACCAAGGTCATCCCTAGGGCTTGCACAAAGCCGGTCCCACACGTTTTTACACTTTTGACCTAATTTGCGCAATCACTCATATTGGGTCCAAACTCTTCACAACCAACTCAGAGTTTGTGCAAACGCCCATCACGGTCCCACGACCACCAAGGGCCGGTCTCATGCCATCTTGGTCGGTCCTCACTTTTCTATAATTAGGTTTTATCACCTAATGCTTAATCCACACTATTTTAATAAATGATGAAACTTAGGCATTTAATCGTCATTCCTTCACCAACCTGGAAAACTCGGGACTCTCAAAATACGCTCGCTCGAGCAATTTGGCATCACATGGACGTCCATAGTCCCATGTGGTCGGTCCCTCCTTCGCTCATGACCTATTTTCAGCAATTTGTCTACTAATGAGCAATTGATCAAAAATTAGGGTTTTCGAACAAACGCTCAACAAATCATTATTCTGAGCAAGTTCAAACACTAAATAAATTTATGTTGATCCATCAAGAAACACGCGGATTAATTATATAATATTCGGTAATCTATCAATATTTTAATTAATATTTTATAGGGTCACGTCACGTCACGTCACCAATAAATAAATAATTCGTCGAATTGAGCAATACTTGCTCAGTTGCTCGAATATTGAGCCACTATCAATATTCAGTAACTTATCAGTAATTCGTCGAATTGAGCAATACTTGATCAATTTCTCGAATATTGATCCAATCATCAATATTCAGTAACTTATCAGTAATTCATCGAATTGAGCAATACTTGCTCAATTGCTCGAATATTGATCCAATCATCAATATTCAGTAATTTGTCGAATTGAGCAATACTTGCTCAATTGCCCGACTATCAATATTCAGTAATTCACAATACTTGCTCAATTGCTCGAATATTGATCAAACCATCGATATCCAGTAATCGGTCGAGCAATACTTGCTCAGTCACTCGAATGTTCCACTAAGCAATTCTTCATTCATGCTCAATTCAAAAAAACCTAGACTCATTGTCTAATCAGTCAATGTGACTAATCAAATACACGTCTGTCATGCAGACTCCAAAATTTGTGAGACTTCAATCATGTCACATGGGGGATATCAATTAGGGTTTTGGTCTGGCGGCCTACAGCACGTGGATTCATCCACGATGAGAATGTGAGTAAGTCGTGCAACGGTTGAAGGAGTTAGCAAAGTAGTGGGTGGACGGTTAACCAAGTCTACGCACGACGTGGAACTGGTTTCACCACGATCTTCCACTTTACCACTCTTTCACTCAAGAAACCGTCACACTTGCAGGGATCAAGATGATCATCATTCGTCAACATATCGATTAAAACTTATTCACCGAATTGACTCTGGAACGACCATTGTCTTGGTTTAGGACGGAGTCCTACAGATTGATCTCTCGAATCTAAGCACTCCCTTTGCATTGCATCTGTGTGAGGTTCAGCAGTTTGCTCGGTCGAGGAGTCTCGTCCGCACGCTCGACTCTTCACTTTCCTAAAAAACCAGCAAACCGTTTTTTCCCATCCACAGTAATGCATCGCTCTTAAGGAAGCAGCTCAAAACAATCAATATGCATGAAGAATCGTTGTTTTAAAGCTTAATTGAGTAAGTCGCGGACTAAGCGTCTTAAAATGGCAGCACGTCCAACCATCTTCGAGTGATCGTTTGGAAGCCGCATGGGCGGGCCATCATCTGGTCGATCACTCCCTGTGGCAGAGTGGCAGACGGTAATCATTGAGGCGCTTCATTGATCGCCTAATTTTTAATCCAAGCCATCCGACCAAGCTGGAAAAGTTGGACGGACGAGATGATTTACGACATATATTTGCTGCCGCTGACGGATTTTAGGGTTTTTTTAGAGGTGCGCAAACATCCCCTCTTTGGCTGATCGAATCCAAGCATTGATTCTAATTTTGGAAGGACCGACCAGGCATGCGTGGAGACGGCCCGCTGGCATGCATGTCAACACCTCTAGGTCCCACAAAGGTTCGATCTAGGCCACTCAATTTAACCGGCAAAGATGAGTGGTCATGATCGATCTGCGACAGAATTATATTGCCACAAAGGGTTTACAAGTCGTGTGGCATGCCACCTTTGGGGCGTGCGTTTCGAGGCGCCGGGCCCTAGTCTTCATAGGCCGGCCGGTCACACGCAAAGGTGGGCCCACGGTGATCACGTTGACATCCTTGGGACCTCTTGAGTCTATATCTACACCGTACGTTTAGGCTAGTGAAGATGGATGGTCACGATCAATTTACGACAGACGTGTATTTCCGCAAACCCTAATTAGGGTTTTGAAACAGCCATGTCCGCGCAACTTTGACCAAGCGGTTTGGCATTCCGTTGGTTCCTTTGGGGAGATCGATCACGTGAGGACAATGTTGGGCTGACGGTGAACTTATGTGCACCTTCCTGATGGTTTAGAATACAATCTAAGCCATCCAAATAGGCTGGCTAAGTTGGATGGTCGTGATCGATTTAAGACACTATGATAGACGCATTTATGTGTCTATATTAGTCTCAATTCTCTGTAATGTTAGTACTCGATTTTGCGCTTATTTTGGTATTTTATGTCTTTGTAGGTGTTGTTGGAGCAATAAGCTTTTGGGGCGAAATTGGCTCGAAAAGTGATTTTTGCGCTCGCGGGAGAAAATTACTATACGGACCCCCATTTTGGATAAGGGGTACCTCAATTACTAAGGGGCACCCTCAGGACACCCTAAGGCACTGCTTTATCGGCACCCCTCGGACGGTTAGGGGCATCATCATCTTCCCTTGTTCAAAAGCAAAATTGGCGGGAAATTATTATCTCGCTTTGCATGATATTCTGGAAGAACTAAGACGAAGTTTCGGGTCGATTTTTACACACGAAATATAGTCGATTCACTCGTTTCGACTAAACAGGGGAAGAGTACGCGTCTTAGAACTAAAAAGAAGGAGCGAATCACGTCAAATTTGGTGGTTCTAAACTAAACAGGAAAGTGAGAAGATAACGGGATTACGGGGATTTGGTTTTGGGAGTTACGTGAACAATAGGGGAGGATATTCGGTCCTTGATTCATGTATATCAACTTTGGAAGAGTTTAGGAAAGTCGACAAGCCGCGTGTGAAGATAAGAAGGAAATAAAGATAATCCCCGTGACTTGCCGTGGAGGAAAAGGGAAGAGATTCTCGGGATTTTGAGACTCTGTAGTGCATAAATAGAGAGGGTGGAGGTCAGAGAAGAGTATCGAGGAGTTGGGGGTCGATACGGAGGCTCGGGAGGAGGCTCAGTAGAGGCGAAAATCGGAGTTACAGGGAGTAACTGGCTGGCTGGAGAAGAAGAAGAAGGTCAAGAACATTAAGTCGTGCAGGGCCGCCGTATTTCGGTGTCTTAAATTTCAAAATCCATGTAACAGTCCATCACCAACTATTATCTTCACTTTGTAACAATTTTAGTAATGTGACTTATGTGACGTCACTGCAGCAAAACAAATTCTGTGTATATTATTCCTTCAATATAAACACCTTTTGGAGCTATGGATTATTATTTTGAGCGAGTATTTGACAACATGAGCTAAACCCCAACACTGGATGACGGAGGAAGCCATTCTTTACGCATGTGGTAATTCTAATTAATTCTTTTATGACTTTTGCACTATTCTAAATTGATTTATGATTTTTCTTGGTTATTTGTGATTTTGTCTCGATGGTGTATGCTTAGTCTAAGAACTTTTGATGCATCATGCTTATGATTTACATCTAATACTTTATAAAATCTGCTTTTGGCAAAGAAAGAGTCAATATCTTATAAGCTATAATTGTCTAGAATTAATAGTTGAACCACATGAATATAAGAATTGGTGAAATCCTAGTCTCGAGTCTCGATATTTTGTGACAATCTTGTGAATATATTTTCTTTGTTTTTAGTATTTTCCTAAACCAAATCTTTACAAGTCCGAGAGGAACGACATCTTATTTACCACTTTACTACAACTTAAAAATCACATCAATTTTTGGCGCCACTGATCAGACTTGTATTTAGATTTGCTTTAGGTTTATTTTTATTTTTATTATTTTTGTTCTTTTTTACGCCTTTGGTATTTTTCGATTCTTTTCAGATTTAGAGCGAAGCTACAAGGAAACAAAAAGTGCTATAAAGGAAAACATCGCCAAAGAAGGAAAGAAAAGAGGAGTCCAAGGAGTGAAGAAGAAGATTTTGTATATAATTATTTTGTTTTATTTTTTTTAGAAACTGTAAATAGGGTTGTATTTTTGTAATTTTTCTTTTTATTTTCGGACACTTTTTTGGACTTTTTTTTTTTTTTTTTGACTGGACATTATTTTAAAACCCTAAGGAAGGGTTAAGATTAAATATAAATCTGTTGCGGGAAGGACGACAAGCATGATCTTGTCTCGGCCCTCGGGTTCGTGCACCGACATAGGAGTCGGTGGCTGAGTCGACTTCAACGGTTCATCGCCCGTCTGGTACGGGAGGTAAGACTCTATCCACCCACGAATCCTGTCGGTGGGTTTTAATTTTGTGTGACAACTCACACCCTGCGAATAGAATGTCGAACCGGGTATTACAATAGCCAATACAACGAATATCCGACTGAGTTTCAAAATGGACGTTACTACTTTGACCATAATGTGAATAGTGGTTGGGAACATCAGCCTTTTCAAGGTTATGGCTCATACCATGATGAGCCCAATTACTATCCATACGCCCACCGGTCATATGAGCAAAATTCCTCTCTACTAGAGTCCGCATGTAAGTTAGCCGAGTCAACACAAAAGTTACTTGAGTCAACACGTAGTTCGAGGCAGAGATGAATAACTTAGTTATGGACGAAAGCAATGAAACATGTGAACCTTCTTTCCTAGATACAATCGAAAGTCATGTGAGTCGACTCAGAAAATGCTGTTTGAGGCCCAGGAGAGAAATGCTCAAGATAGTCTTAATTTCCAATATAGTGTTTCCAATAGTACATTTGAAAATGAGGATAGTTATTTGCATAATCAGGATGACGAGGTTAGAATTGGTAACACTACTTTAGATAAGGTTCAACCATTTTCATGTTATTATAATGATGATTATGATGAGGATAGTGTTGATGAAGAATCTTAAATATTTAGGCATAGTGATCAGGAATTTGCTACTCCAATTGAGCTTTACAATGATAATATTATTTCTAGTTCAAATCCAAATAATTTTAATAATTATTCACCTATTCAAAAGGACGAGGATTTGACTAGAGATACCACCGTTTTAGACGAGGTAGTATTTCCTTATGATTACGAAGTTTGATTATGGTTTAGAGGAACGGGTATATTTTGAGTCTAGCGATTTAGAAACAACAGACTTAGAAAAAGAAAATGAACTCGTAGAGATGAGTGAGGATGAACCCGACTTAGAAGAATCAATTGACCATTTTCAGGAATCAGATGACCTTGAAATTAGGGAAGTTGTGACTAGTCTATCTAGAGACACTGAAAACTCTAAGTTTGGGGGTGATTATCATTCTCCATGTGCCTTAACTCTTAGAAAGGTCCCTCACTTGGGACTTGACATATGTGCCTCAACCATTTTAAAAGATTATCTTCATACACGTTTTCCTGAACCTAGTGATGTCCATAGGATGTTCAGTTGTTAGAAACCCATCCTCTGGTTGATGTGGTTTGCCCAGGCTATGATACCCAGATTGATTTTGTTTTCCCACCAAATATTTTTCAACCAATTGTGGGAACGTATAAGTTTCAAATGTGTCAATTATTTAGTTTTGAGACTAAACCTAAGTACTTTAGGAGAATAAATGACACATTTGCTTAAGATTGACCGCCAGATTTCATCGTGGTCAATTGTGTGAAGTCAAACTTGATTGACTTTAAGATCATGATTATTTAGGTTATTATTATGTGCTTCTAAGTTTTTACTTGAGTATTTTCGACTTCTAATACCTAAATCGGATCTTAGCTACAAGGAAATCCAACCCATGAAAATATTTTATTTGGACCCAGTTATAGAACTCGAACTGAACCACAGCTAGATGTAGTTGTCTTAAACAAGAAACTAGACAAGGGTGTGCTTTATTTGTTAATTTTCTTGGAATGTTGCAGATTCCTTTTACTTGTGATAGCTCTATTTGGTTTCGATGACCCACAGATATTTCGGCTATTACTTTATGATTTTATGAGGTGACTAATCCTTTCTTAGTCCTGGTCAAGACTTTAAACTTAGCACTTCTTGGGAGGTAACCCAATATTCATGCGACACGGTAATATCTTTCCTTAACTCTTTACTTCAAATGGTAACAATTTCTCCTTGTTCATGCTTTTAATTTTATCTTTAGAACATTGAGGACAATGTTAGATTTAAGTTTGGGGGTATGGTAGAACTTTTTAGTTGCAGTTGCATTATTAAACTCCAGAGCCTAGAAATTTATGCTTATTAAGGATGGCACTAACCAATCTAAGTGGACGGAAGCATTTTGGTTGTAGGAGTTGAGGAACCAATCGATTAGATGGCAACATCTAAAGAGTCTATTCATAAAAGCACGAGCTCAGGTGTTAGAAATAACATGATAGTTTCACCAATCTCGTTGAGTCCTTTTCACTGCTTTTTATTTTATTTTGTTTTTAAACTATGTTTCTCTAAGTGATTAGGTGGGGCTCACGATTCAAGTTGTTACCACTTTGCTAGGGTGAAATAGAGTGATTGAGTTACTAAAAAAAAAAAAAAAAAAAAAAAAAAAGACTAGACCAATTAGACCAAACGGAATAAAATTAACACTTGGGAATAGCAATATGTGTGTGTTTTCCTGTCTCCGTCGCCTAAACAAGCGTGGAATGCAGGATCCACGGGAACTATCATGTAATCTGCTGACAAGAAGCATGCGCTTGGATCAAAAAGATCTAATCATGCAGTTAAAAAAAATAAAAAATAAAAAATAATATTCAGTGAATAAATCGACCGATGGTTCCCTTGTATATGCCCCGAGACGTGTTGATCTAGAATTAGGATTGTCGACCACTGGTTCCCTTGTATATGCCGGTTGTGTTGATATTAGTCGACCAGTATCTCACCCATTAGGATAGGTTGATTTTGGCGGAGGCCTTCAGACGAGATATGGGAAACATCGATCACTTAGTAAACATCAAAACCATCTATGTTTTTCTATTTCCATCTTCTTGATCTATCCATGTGATTAGTTTTGACTCCGGGTATTGATGTCCATAGTGTGACTATCTGAGTAGAGCTCTGTGACTTATATATGAATTTTAGTATGCTTGAGTGCAAACTCGTGTACAGCAATTGGAATTTCGCATCGGGGTACTTCCTCCTGTAGTCAATAAGTATGCCAACCAAGGAGATTTTTTTAGTGCCTTCCAAGGTTCTGTGTAGATAGCTAAGTTCTGAAGTAAAGGTTTTGTGGGTACACCTCTGGTAAACCCTCCCGAGACTATAACTCGGCCACTAGGGCCACCTAGGGGTTTAAAGGCTTATTGCATACGCTAAATGCAATCGACGATGCCTGCGACAGTGAGTTAGGATTTTATTTGATTTGCTCGGGACTAGCAAATAATAAGTTTGGGGGTATTTGATAGACGCATTTATGTGTCTATATTAGTCTCAATTCTCTGTAATGTTAGTACTCGATTTTGCGCTTATTTTGGTATTTTATGTCTTTGTAGGTGTTTTTGGAGCAATAAGCTTTTTATGGCGAAATTGGCTCGAAAAGTGATTTTTGCGCTCGCGGGAGAAAATTACTATACGGACCCCCATTTTGGATAAGGGGTACCTCAATTACTAAGGGGCACCCTCAGGACACCCTAAGGCACCTGCTATCGGCACCCCTCAGACGGTTAGGGGGCATCATCATCTTCCCTGGTTCAAAAGCAAAATTGGCGGGAAATTATTATCTCGCCTGCATGATATTCTCTGGAAGAACTAAGACGAGTTTTTGGTCGATTTTTACACGGAAATATAGTCGGTTCACTCGTTTCGACTAAACAGGAAGAGTACGCGTCTTAGAAATAAAAAGAAGGAGCGAATCACGTCAAATTTGGTGGTTCTAAACTAAACAGGGAAAGTGAGAAGATAACGGGATTAAGGGGGATTTGGTTTTGGGAGTTACGTGAACAATAGGGAGGATATTCGTCCCTGATTCATGTATATCAACTTTGGAAGAGTTTAGGAAAGTCGACAAGCCGCGTGTGAAGATAAGAAGGGAAATAAAGATAATCCCCGTGACTTGCCGTGGAGGAAAAGGGAAGAGATTCTCGGGATTTTGAGACTCTGTAGTGCATAAATAGAGAGGGTGGAGGTCAGAGAAGAGTATCGAGGAGTTGGGGGTCGATACGGA
This sequence comes from Papaver armeniacum, assembly GCA_023531295.1. Taxonomy (NCBI): domain Eukaryota; kingdom Viridiplantae; phylum Streptophyta; class Magnoliopsida; order Ranunculales; family Papaveraceae; genus Papaver; species Papaver armeniacum. The sequence continues at coordinate 132,130 of JAJJWW010015956.1, read as the reverse complement.
GGCTCAGGGAGGCTGTAGAGGCGAAAATCGGAGTTACAGGAAAGTAACTTGCTGCTGCTGTGGTTAGAAGAAGAAGGTCAAGAACATTAAAAAAAATGCGGACGGTCGTATTTGATGTCTTAAATTTCAAAATCCCGTAACATCCATCACCAACTATTATCTTGACTTTGTAACAATTTTAGTAACAAAGTGACTTATGTGACGTCACTGCAGCGTTACAAATTCCTGTGTATATTATTCCTTCAATATAAACACCTTTTGGAGCTATGGATTATTATTTTGGCGAGTATTTGACAACATGAGCTAAACCCCAACACTTGGGATGACGGAGGAAGCCATTCTTTACGCATGTGGTAATTCTAATTAATTCTTTTATGACTTTTGCACTATTCTAAATTGATTTATGATTTTTCTTGGTTATTTGTGATTTTGTCTGATGGTGTATGCTTAGTCTAAGAACTTTTGATGCATCATGCTTATGATTTACATCTAATACTTTATAAAATCTGTTTTTGGCAAAGAAAGAGTCAATATCTTATAAGCTATAATTGTCTAGAATTAATAGTTGAACCACATGAATATAAGAATTGGTGAAATTCTGAGTCTCAGTCTCTCGATATTTTGTGACAATCTTGTGAATATATTTTCTTTGTTTTTAGTATTTTCCGAAACCAAATCTTTACAAGTCTGAGAGGAACGACATCTTATTTACCACTTTACTACAACTTTAAAAATCACATCACACTAGTGAATTTCCGCGACCCAATTTAGGGTTTGGAAGCATCACGCCTGTCATGGTTTGGGCGAGCATTTCACTGCTCAATGGCCCCACCATGAACAAGTCGTTCAAGCAAGGGGAAAGTGGGGCCGCCCGTGTGCGTGCTAGCACTTCCCTAATCATTCATGGAGCAATCTAAGCCGTCCAACAAGGCTGGAAAAGTTGGACGGTTGCGATGTGTTTAAGACTGTTTTGGACAGTCTAGCTCAATCGAGCTTCTTTCAACTAGCGCGACCACCCTACATAGGGTTGGCGTTTGACGGCGCTAGAGAGGTGAATGGGAAAAGTCCGATTAGTCGGAACATTAGTGGGCCCGCCGATGGCCATCATGATGGTTTCCCATTCCTGCCTGGGTTCGGCTAAGCTTGTTAATTTGTGCGGCCAAATTGTGTGGCCGTGATTATTTTTTGAGACTGATGTGAACAGTCCAGATTTTCCTTAAGGAATTTAAACACGTTCGATCGCGCTCACTTTTAATTAAAAGGTGTGCGAACGCGCTGATCTCTTTGTCAGAGGGTGGTGTAGCCTATGTGAGTGTTTTTATGCAGGTCTCAATACTGACACTTCGGGAGATTCATGCTACTCCGTTGCGAGCGAACATTTAATCGTCATGTCATGCCAATATTGAGAGTTCGATGGGGAACATAGCATAGGAAAACACTAGGCAGGTCATGCATTAGTGAATAATGCTGATAGAACTCACAGAATATTTGGGATTGCTGTTGCACGCACCATTCTGAGTGAATTTCATGAATCATATTGAATTGCTTCAAATAAAGCGAAGAGGTTTTCTGCACTCGTCACTTCTTAAATGGCTTTTCCTTTTGCAGGGTAACATCGCATTAAATACTGGTTTTACAATTTTAGCCCTGAACTAAAATCCACCATCAACACATGGCCAATGTTGCCACGCCACATTTGGGTCTAACACCAATGTGCCAAAATCTAGCGGCCATGGCTATGCCAGGCGCTACTTGCACCATCGTGCCACTGACATGCGCTAACTATATCAGCCACTCCACCGTGCCGCAACGCACATGCTAATTAGGGTTTCGATACGCCAAACCCTAATTTAGCTAAAGTCTCCATGCCAACTAGGTCAAGTGATTCTCCTAAGGCCTTAAGTTTAACTTAGCAACAGGTCCAATGTTGTCGGAGCCATATTTGGGTCTAACACCAATATGCCAAAATATATGGCTACGCCATGCCGCTATGCCATGTACGCCGGCGCCACTATGCCAATGGCGCCACTTTGCTATACAACAGGATGTGGCCATAATAAATGGCCATCCTTTCTCATAAGCTACAATCTCAGCCGTCCAAATTCGCCATGGAATTGACAGGCCTGTGGCAAGTTTTAGGCGGCCAGCCAAGGCAAGCCTAATAGTATCACATGCTATTTTGCTATGGCAAGTCTCTTGACTTTGACTTGCCACACGTAGCAATCTGCTACACGTTTTTCACGAAAAAACTCGAGACATCAAACATGTCACAAACTGGGGGATGGTCATCAGGGTATTGGTCTGTCGGTTTACAGCGTGCGGCGTGCAACACGTCCATCATAAGAAAGTGTCAGGAAAATAGGGCAGTTAGTGGAGGCAAGAAGTAGTGGGTGTAAACAAACCCGCTTCCTTCATAGTGCAGGCGTGGTTTCTGGCAGTTACACATTACTCCACTCTTCCATCACTCAATCACTCCCACTTACTACGAGACCAGGTTGTATTCAATTATGACTTGTATAAATAGGTTTTACCTATTTCCATCAAACAACAAGTTTTGGTGAGAACAACAACACAGTATCCAGAAAAATACCAAAGAACTGATAGCTTTCATCCCGCAAGCCAGTTCCAAATTCTGATACAAGTCATAAAATAGCCACACCTTCAGAATCAACCATTTTGGTCTCAACACCTTCTTCGCTTCCCTCCCTAAGACCAACCCTTCTCATTCTTTTTGTGACCGAAGCAAGACTGGAACGACCATTTCTTGGTTTAGGCTAGGATTGTACAGATTGATCTCTCGAATCTAAAATACTTCCGTGCAGTGCATTTGTTTTAGGTTTAGATTTGTTCTTCATCCACACACCTAAATTACCAAAACCAGCAGAAACAGTTTTTACCCATAAACAACTGGGGAGGGGGGGAAGACCATGGGACACCAACGATTTGTCTACTAACAATTGGGTTATGGGGTTATTGAGTCTTGGAGAAGGTTGGCACAAACCATCATGATTTTTCAGTTTTCAGCTCGACTAAGATTAGAATGGTGGCAGATCAACGTACCTTGGTACATTGTTAAGCCGCTTGAGTATCTTGGATTAGCAACTGATATCAAAGTGCCTACTGAGTTTCAGAAACTAAAATTGTCTTCCAAATATAATTATGAACTTGATAGTGACCAAGATGAGAATAGTAACATGGGATACTGACACATAAAATAACTTACCTGGTCTTCATCGGGTTACTTCCAGAAGTTTATAAATCATCAACTTATTCTTAGGATTTGATTGTTGTAAAATTTATCTTATCTTATACTATAATAAAGAAAAAGTTTTTTTTTTTTTGTGTCCCAAACATTGTTTGGTTATTTTTTCTTTGGATGATAATACCTCTCCGAATTTTTATTGTTATGTCTTTGTAATAACGAAAAATTGTAAGGTTATGTTTGTCAAAAGGTTAAGGGATCCCGTAAATTTTAAACACTCCACGGGCGGTTACATAATTAATTTTTTTTTAATCTCTCGGACTATCGTTTCTTCCTCCTCTCTGCAACCATTCTCATCCACTTCCTTTACACTCATCTTCTTCGACCCTCACCACCATCATCCTCTTCTTCTACTTTAACACAACCAGCTACATTATCACCACCATCACCCCCAACGTAACCACCATCACCACCAAGTACACGATAACAAATCGAAATTTCTTCCCTAATCACAATCAATTTTGAATATAATTTTTAACTTCAATTTTCCCAATTGAAACCTGCTCAGAATGGCCACGCACCTAGTTGGGTTTTGCTCGATTAACAACAACCCGAAGTAACTCTCTCTTTCTCCCTGTCTCACGAATTGGTGATGCTACTAGACTTTATTTTATCTCTTTTTATTATATTATATTAATTATATTATGATCATTATTTGTTCATATTATCAATTTCTTTAATTTAATTTAATTTGCAGGTAAAATATTTATTGAAAAGGTGTGGATAAACAACCCAAACAAAACGGATTCCACCCTCTTCCGGTTAAGTTGTTGCCCCCTCCCCATGCCTGTTTTCTTCATTTGTTTTGGTTTTTGCATGATCTTAATTTGAGTTTGTCTTGCATTTTGTTACAGTATTCTTGCTTGACTAAGCAAACAAATTAATGAAGATCGAGTAAAATAGCTATGCTCCTGGGGCTGTGAGGCTGGCATGTTTGGATATTGGATTCCTTGATACGTCAATTATATCAGGAAGATATTCACCCAATTATTTGAACTTGGACTGTGGTGTATTTTCAGAAAGAAATATTCTAGGGGTATATTTAGAGGTGTAAAACGTGCCGGCCCGGCACAGCCCGGCACACGAAGTCGCGTGCTTCACGTGCCATGTGCCGTGTTGTGTTGTGCCAACGATTTAAACGTGCTGTGCCGTGCTGTGCTTTACTAGTCAAAAGCTAAGCACAACACAGCCACGGGCACAGCACACGAATAAACGTGTCGTGCTGTGCCGTGCTGGCACACGTGCTATAAACAATTTGAAATCACTTAATGTATACATTAAGTTAGACATTATCACAAGAATTTAATTAGACAACATATCATTTGAAATTATTTCAAGTAAAATTAACAAGTTTATTCAATAAAAAGAAATATGCCATCAAATATAAAATTGGATTATTGTCATATAAATTAATGTTCTAGTTAAATATAGGTGACGACATTATAACAACGATATTGAAATATATTTTCCAAATATTAAGGTATTATATGTGTTGTTATAAATAAGCCAACATAAAATGTTAAAAACTAGCTAGGATAGTGACTCTTTTGTGAAATATACAAAAAATGTGATGTATTATGCCTTGTTATATGGTGTATTTGTACATGTTATGACGTGCTCTCTTAACGTGTTGTGCCGGGCTGGGCCACGTGCTTATCCGTGTCGCGTGCTGTGCTGTGCTACTGTGCCAATTAGTCAAACCCAGCACGTCCCCTTTAACTAACGTGTTGTGCCGTGCTGGGCTAAGTCACGTGTTGGGCTCAAATTTTAGCGTGCTGTGCTGGGCTATGCTCGTGCTGGCACAACCCAATTTACACCTCTAGGTATATTGCATAAGTTGAGGCAAACATCGATGCATATAGTGCAGATAAGAAAATTTACATTAGTTAATCTCTATGGTACAAACTTGGGTTGTTTTTCCCCAAATTTTATTCCGGTTAAGTTCTTGAGATGGCGTTGTTATTTAATTATAAAAGGTTGCAGACTTGCAGTCTCAGTATAAAGTTTTACCTGACCAAACAATCTAATGGGATTATTGATAACTTACCTTTTTTTTTTTTGGTTGTGATTGTGTTTTTACTTGGTAATGCGAATTATTATAAAAAGTAGGATTGGATATGTGGTTCACTGCAACTAGGTAAACAAATAAATATAATTTTGTTCTTAAAAAGAAAATTATCAATAATATAAGTAAAACTTACATACAAAGCTTTAGGTTGGCAACAAATAAATCCTCTTTGAATAACAAAATTTTGTTCTTGGATGAGAATGTATTAAGAACATACTTCCAGATTCGTAAAACTGCATCTTGAAACTAGAAAATGCAGTCCTCTAAAACAAATACCACATTCATTTGATTAGAATTACCTATGCTTGGTGGTATAGCATTTTACCAAAACATCGAGCACGTTGCGCGTGTGTCTATACTAATTCTAATTTACTATTCGTACCTCTATTTTTCATTGCTTTTGCGATGAGCTGCAACTTTAGACGTGTAAATATCAATTTTGAGTTAGCACTTAGACGAGGCAAATTGGGTAACCTGATTTCTCATGGAATGATACATTTTCTACTTACCTAATTTCGTACTATAGGTTTCTACTGCAATATTCTTAGTGTTAAGTTTCAATGTTTTGGTAGAATTCTGTTAATTATCAACACCTCGTTAAGTTGTGGCCCTAATGAATTTGCAATGGGAAAATTAGGCGCAGGCCCAAATTTTTTTTTTCTTACAGCCAGGCCCACAATTAATTTTCCCTACAGTCACACCCAAATTTATTTAAAATTATTTAAAAGGTACGGACTGACTTTATTACCCTTCAGTGGTTTTTGGCAGTTCAATTAACTCCCGAAATGGTCACTATATTTCTTCTTCTCCACCAGTTTCTTTCCCTATTCCTCCATTAATCTCTGTAACGGATCTGCAGAGATTTTGCTCTCCATCATTCAAAATCTCTATAAAACCTTTATAAAATCGATGATTGAACCCTAGAAATCAATTTCAAAATCATAAAAACCCTAGAAACTACTTTCAATTTACGAACCCTAGAACTCAGTTCATCAAAAATGGATTAAACACCAACAAAAACTCATCTTCAGAAGTCGAAAGAGAAGAAATCAGGTACTCAATGTGCTTCAAATCATTGTATTCTTGCATGCATTTAGTAGATTTTTTTTTTTTTCGATTTTAACTTTTTTTTTTCGATTTTTAAATAAATCAAGTCGAAGAAAAAGAGTAAAAACGGTGACATTTATCATCTTCTTCATTTGTTAGTGTTTGATTTTGTTTTTTTCCAGTTTTAATTTTTCTTCATCAGTAATTGCCGATGATGTACCAGAAGCCGGTAATCCGGAAAAAGAGAAGAAATCTAAGAAGAAAAATTTTTCTGGTAACATCATTTTTACCCAATTTCTTTTGCTTTATAACTTACCCAATCTTCGATTTTAACATCATTTTTACCTATTGATGTTGAAGATTAAAAAGGAGAAACTGATAGTGAACAACCACTAAAGGAAATTCAAATGAAGGCAAAGCAGGATGCTCTGAAGAGAAAGGAAGTCTCTGGTATGCATCTTCACTAGTTCATGTTTGCATAACATAACAAGTTATGCAGATAAAATAAATGTGCATAACTTGTTATTCAGATAAAATAAATGTGCATAACTTGTTATGCAGCCGCATGACATGTTATGCAACAAGTGTGTATGCAACAAACAAAATCTGAATAACTAGTTATGCAGATAAAATAAATGTGCAAGTTAGCCGCATGACAGGTTATGCAACAAGTGTGTATGCAACAAACAAAATCTGAATAACATGTAATGCATGATAAAATATATGTGCATAACTTGTTATGCAGATGCATGACAGGTTATGCTTACCAAAGTTACTGCATAACCTTATATGAATAACAATTTTCTATCTAGATCCTGAAGCAACCACCCCATCAAGGAAGTCACAGAGATTGAAAGATCATGTATCACCTAATTTACCTAAGCCTGAAGCAGAAAAGAAAACAAAGACTAAAAAGAAAGCTGGTGAGAACTTAACTTGCCTACATCTTTCATGTTTCTGAACATATCTTGATCATTTCTAATTATGCATGATTTTGTTCTTGTTTGCTTTTAGTTTCGATCGGCAAAGTTTGAGGAGCCCGATAAAGCTACTAAAAGAAAAAAGAAAGCTGGGAAAGCTGCACCAAAGGAAGTATTGGATGATGATTTTGAGAAAGCTGCACCAAACGAAGATGGTAAGATTTGCTTGTGATTTCCTATTTGTGTGATATATTGTTTCTTTAGTGTGATTGATTTTTTTCAATGTTGATTTGATTTGTTTCAGTCAAGCAAGCTGTTGATAAGCAAAAGAAAAGAAAAAGATGTGAACCCAAACAATCAGAAGACGTGAAAAGGAAGAAGAAGGATAAGCAAATTAAAAGCTCTGAAAGTGAAGAAGAAGATGAAGAAGATGATGAAGAAGAAGAACCTGGTCAGCAATGTGTCGTCTATAAACCAGGTGATCATTTACCTGCTAGTTTTGTAGTTAACAGCTTGTAAAACACATAATGCTTCTTCTTAAGAAATGCATTATAGGTTATGCAGAAAACTGGGTGTGCATAACAAGTCATCATAGGTTATGCAACATAGTAAATCTGCAAAAAATGCATTTTAAGAAGTAGTGCATTATAGGTTATGCATGGTAAAAAAAAAATGCGCATAACAGCTTATGCATATGCCTGAATAAGAGGCATAGGAGGTTATGCAGTCAAAATAGCGGCTCTAACTTAGTGAAATGCTAATTTTTTGCTCTTTTATTTATGCAGTTAAACCTAAAACCAAACCTGCAGCTCAGAAAGGTTCTTATAGAGCAGGATTTCTAAGGGTAGGCAACTTGTTCACAAAAATAAAGGAAAGAGGTGGTTTTACTCCAACGCAGGCTAGTATGATGAATGTGGGTCCATTTGGGAAATTCTATAACTGGGTATCTACTGCGGACATGGCATTGTTTGATGGTAAGAGCAGCCAGCTGATGGATGAGGTATTTTTATCATATAACCATGGTGATTTGAGTCAGCATTCATTCAAGGTGTTTGAAAACATGTGTATACCATCAACGGCCAGTGAGCTTGCTGCTACTTTTCTGATTCCAAGAGTCCAAGAAGATAGAGGAAGACATATTCTGACTTCAAAGGAAGAGGTAGAGCTGACTCAGTCACTTGCCTTGGTCAAGCAATTCCCACTCAAAATAGCGGCAGGTACAGTGAGTACAGATCCCAAAGCACGGGTAACAAAGGTGTGGGTAGAGGATATTCAAAGGCTGGTGTTGGAAAAACTTGATAAGAAAGGTTGTGAAGAGGAAGTTGTCTGCCTTGTCTGCCTCTACATGCTAGTCGTCTTGTTCTTTTGTGGGTCATTGGGAGACAATTTGGACGTCTCATATGTTGGTTTGGTGAAGGATTTGCAAACCATGGACTCTGTATCATTTCCCGATTTGATTCACGAACACCTGATGAACGGCATCAAAACTGTGAAAGAAAAGAATCTTCGATCGTGAATATCCTGGTTGCACTATATATTCTCTTGTGAGTTGGGTTTTTTTTTTTTTTTTTACTTAATCTCTTTCAATAAATCAAATATACATAATATCTTATATATTAGTTATTGTTTTTTGCAGCTTTGGTTGGCTGAGAAATCTAACATAGCTGAGTTGGCATCCGACATCAAGGTCAGTGACAGTGCTACTACACCAAGAGCTGGGAGGTGGAACTTTACAACAATGAAGAAAGCAATGATCAAGAAGCATATTACAGACTTACATGTATTTGTTTATGAACCTTTATAAATAATTGCATAACATCTTATGCGTATGCAATTGTGAATGCATAACTAGTTATGCATTATTTAATGTTTGTGAACCTTTGTAAATAATTGCATAACATCTTATGCATATGCAATTGTGAATGCATAACCAGTTATGCATTATTTAAAAATGAAGTGTTAAGCAGGGTTGTGAAATATGAGTGCATAATATGTTATGAACATTTATAAATAATTGCATAACATCTTATGCGTATGCAATTGTGAATGCATAACCAGTTATGCATTATTTACATATGACAGTGTTAAGCAGGATTGTGAAATATGAGTGCATAATATGTTATGCAGCTCTAATGTTTAATGCATGGTTACTTATGCATTGTTTAAAATATGTGCATCACATGTTATGCAAATAATAAATGTTGTTATATTTTGTTATGCATTCCCTGATGAGTGTTACTAATCATGTTGCAGTTTCATGAGAACTTTAGAGATGCATACAGTCCAATGGAGTTGGAACTCTGTGAACCAAGACAACCAAGAAACAGGAAAATTATATATGAACTCATTGAAATGGATCTTGAGGTGAACATGGACAAGTATGAAGACGCATTTCAGGATGCGTTACAGATCATTGAAGAAGAGAATTTTCCCGATAGTCCTGGAGCAAGGTTGAAGAATGTACAAGAAATGCTAAAAGACATCAAACAGACCCAGGAGAAATATAGACAGACTGGAGGAGACTTCAATTCTCAGTTGTATGATAAAGTGAAGTATTTGCTCGTTGCTTCAGGCATAAAAGAGGAGGTGCGAGTGGAATCATCAGCTGGCCCTAGCATCGATGCATCATCAGCTGAGCCTAGCATCCCACAGAGTCAGAATTTTCCAAGGAATGAGACACTTGTTGAACTGGTATCTGCAACTGAACGACCTACACAAGAATCATTGCCGGAAGTTATCAGACTTGACAGCCAAGACCAAACCAAGTCGTGACTCCGGTCTTCACCTTACAAGTTCATGGACCGGAAAAAGTTGTTAATCTCTCCAAACAAGGAAATGTACATGCCAAAGGAATTGCAGACAACACCAAATCTGGAAATAACTCAAGAAAGCATTGAAGCACAGGAAAAAGAATTCCTTGCTGGTGCTTATGGTGATGATGGTGTTGATGGTGCTGGAGGAGAAGATGGTGATGATGGTGATGATGGTGCTGGAGTAGAAGATGTTGCTGTAGGAAATGATGGTGCTGGAGCAGAAGTAGCTGAATGGCATACATTTAATCTCCATATTTCACAAGGAGAAGTTGGTGTTGGAGGACAAAAACAACAAGCTGTTGAGATTCCAGAAGAGCAAGTCGCAGAAAAGCCCCAACAACCCACTGTTGTGATGCCAGAACAGCAAGCCGCAGAAAAGCCGCAGCAACCAGCTGTTGAGATGGATGTTGTTGAAAACAAAGAAGAATACTCAAATACAGCCGCACAGAATCTCAACTCCAGCCACTGAAGATAAGGAGCTACGTACATGTGCATTGGTACGTAAAATATAAAACAGTAAATGCTTGAATTTTTTTTTAATGTATTTGAAAAACATCAATCGCTTGAAGTTTTTTTAATGTCGAATCAACTATATACTTCGATCAACTATATACTATTTATTATGTTGTTGTTTTGTTGTTTAATCAACCACTATTTACTTAATTTCAAAATAATTTGGTTATATTGGTTATATCTAACATATTTTGGTTTACATGAATCAGAGGAAGAAGAACTAGCAGAGGAATTTGTTCCAAGAACAGAATTTGAAAAGAAGAAACCTTTGAAGAAATACGCCACTAAAGGGAAAGCAAAAAAGGCAGAAGAGGATGGGAACCAAGCAAGCAAGGTAAAAAGAATAAAGATAAGGACATCATGCAATGAAAGGACAACCAGTGTACTACTCAAAGATTGTGAGCTAGGGAAGCAGCAAAAGCAAAAAGAGAAGCCTGATGAGAAAACAGTTGAAGAAGAAAATCCTCGTACGTCTACTGGCGGGCCGTTCAGAAAATTACCTCCGCTGGAAACAATGGAATGCTTTCAAGATTACAAGCATACAATAGAACCAGCCTTGATGGAAGTACTGGAGACATACTTTAAGAATGCCAACAGCCTGTAAGTATCAAAACTACCTTTATGCTTGTTTAAAAAATCAATGCATTACAGGTTATGCTTCTTATGAGTATATGCATAACAAGTTATTCTTAAAAAAACCATGCATAATAAGTTGTGTTTAAACAATCCATGCATATCACAATGAATAAAATATCTCACTAAATATGTCGTCTGCAGTAAATTCGGCTTGGAGTATCGAGAGAAGGAGAAGACCCGTACTTGTGGGATATTCGGATTCACTGAGATATAATAAGGCAAACTAATGAACAATGAATACCTAAAAAGAACAAGTACTACGCTACTACAGTTATAGGTTGTTCAGAAGCGGCAAAATGAAAAGGAGGATGATAGTATTGAACATAGGTATGCGGAGTCTCGCATTCATGATGCCAGATGCTTGGGTAAGTCAAAAAAAGAAAATCATTTTGCTACTTAACAAGCCATTATTGCATATTATCTTATGCCCATATTATTAATTTTGCATAACATGTTATGCAACTAGTTTGAACTGAATAACAAGTTATTCAGCATCGTTTCCTACACCTGTTGTGCACCCTCTCAATTGCATCCACTAACCTTTTTTTTCCTAAAAAATATTTCTTTTGCAGTTCTTTGTTAAAACAAAGGAGAAAGATGGAATTGCCAAATTTATTGGAGAATTCATCTTGAATCTCCCTATTGAAGTTGAGAAAATGTTCATTCCAATGAACTATATGACAAAGGAAAGCCCGACTGATACACATTGGACATTGTTATAGTATGACCTTTTAGAGGGTGAGTGGAACTTCTATAACAGTCTTGAATGCTATAAAGTTAACTGCAAGAAACAAGCTCTTATAATGGCAAAGGCTTGTATGCCTTATTTGATCCAAAGATATGACAAACTGAATCTATCACCAGAAATCGTGGATATAAAGAGGGAACCGCTTGTATACAAGGATATTTTTACCAAGATTGTTCCTGAACAAGGACATCACCTCGACTGCCTCATATTAGTATGCTACTATATGAAGATGAGCATGAAGTCTGAAGTCATGCAGAAATCACTGAAGTTGGGAAAGGAAGATGCGTCGCAAAAGCCAACAAGAAAAGAGTAAGTCTGGTATTGAAAATGCTAACGGATCTTGGAAACAGTTGGGCGATAGATGCCAATGAAGACATCTGGGATGATGCTGCGCGTCAATGTGATGAAGCTGTGCGTAAATGTTCCTGATGCCGTGCTTAATAGAAAGGTTGAAACATAACTTTGTTTTAACAACCTGTGTGTTGTTGGTAGGTTGAGCAATTTAACTTGGGAGTCAAAACTAATGGGAAAGTAGTTAGTGTGAAACTTAACTTCAGTCAGTATTTATGTGTAATGTGTTGGCATGAATCTTGTCTGAACAACTTATATCTTGTTATCTTATCGATGTTTATATATATATTTATTATTATATATCAATCTTGTTTCAGTGCTTCTATTTGCTGCAATCTTATTTCATTTAATCTGATAACGAGGGGCGCTCTTCCGATTATAAACATAACATGATATAAATCTTACAAGGAAAATGAAGGAACAACAAGTTACATATAAACATCTAAATAACATGTTATGCAACAAAAAGCACATGTTATGCAACAAAAAACCCCGAAATAACATGTTATGCGAACAAAATAAATGTGCATGACTTGTTATGCATTTAATGACTTGTTATGCAGATGCGGATGCATGAAGGAACTACAAACAATGACTTGCAGCCATCTTTAAAAGAATAAATGCATAACAGATTGTGCATCTTCAAAAAAGAATGCATAAGAGATTATGCATCTTCAAAACATATAGCATAACACGTTATGCATCATCAAAAACTAATGCATAATCTATTATGCATTTAAGAATAAAAATGAAAACATTATCAAATAGAAGCAGAAAAACACACAGTGAAAAAAAGAAGTATTTTTTCATAAAACCAATACAAAAAAGAAAAATAAAGAAAAAGTACTTGTTCATAAAAACTAATACGTAAACTAATTAAAGAAAGTTGAATAAGGTTCCAACATAAAAGTAATAGTCTCAAGAAACAAACAAGATAATTGCTCTCCTTTAACTTCCTTAGTCGCCTATGGTTTCGAGGCTTCTTGTAATAGGTAGGATTTGTACATGTTTGCTTGTTATGATGACCAAGCTCAAAACAATTACCACAGCGCATAGATCTCCTGGGCGGCTTCTCATATCTGCTCAAATGCCTATGAGCTTGTGGTCTCCCTGGAGGCCTCCTAACATCAGGTACATCGATAATATCATTACCTTCATAAACTTCAGGCATGTTGTAGTTCGGAATAGGATGAATTGCATGGTTGTAGGCATTGTTGAAGTATGAAGTAGTGAAATAAGGTTCAACAAAATCATATGGATTAGAACCAGACATTGTTATCGATGCGAAAGCATGCACACATGGAAACCCATAGACACGCCACCTCTGACAGGTACATGTCCTTGCCTCAAGGTTAACACTATGAGAACTCTCCTCCCTCCACTTCATAAACATGAGTATCATACCGTATAACCATCCAAAGTTAAACCCTCATCAATAAGAGCCTTCATCTTAGTTTCATTCTTCTCTGTGAGAATTGTTACGAAACTTTTACCAAAAGATTCCGCCTTTCCGACATCATACTCATCACATCCTTCCTTATCCGATCCAAGAGCATTTGCAGGGATCTTCTTGTGTACCTTCATCCACCTATTGAAGGATTCAGCAAGAGTAGAAGATGTCCTACCATACATACAACCCTGGAAAAAGGCATTTGACCACTTCTCTGGAGGGATATCTTCAATATAGTCTCGCAACCCAACCACAACCAAGACCCCTAATCGTAGCGATGGCAGTTTGAAACCTTCGGGACTAAGAGCATACGCAAGCAGCTTGAAATGAATCAATAACGATACCATACCTTTCGTCGATGGATTAATAGGTAAGTTCATCTTAAGATGATAATAGCGAAACTATGGAAGGCTCCAGAAAGTAAAATGGAATCGCTCTCTTTAATCCTTCCGCACGATCATATAAAAATGTGATTGGCCTTTGATCATGATCAATAACATTACTCAAATTCCTCATGAACCATTCCCGATTATCATTATCTTCACCAGTACCAGTGGCCATGGCTAGTGGAAAGAACCCCGCACAACAAAATATATAAAATCAAGCCGGCGTCTACATGAAGTATGTGCGGCTAAAAAATGCATAATGGCTCATGCATCTAAACTAAATGATGCATAAGACATTATACACGTGCATAAAACATCATGCAGCTAAAACAAAATAATGTATAATGTCTTATGAATCTAAACAGAAATGATGCATAACCAGAAAAGTGAAAACAAATAATGCATAATGTCTTATGCATCTAAAACTAAATGATGCATAAGACATTATGCACGTGCATAAAAAGGATGCATAAAATCAATAAGTGAAAACCATAATGCATAAGACATTATGCAGCTAAAAAAATGTATAATGTCTTATGCATCTAAACAGAAAATGATGCATAACCAGAAAAGTGAAAACAATTGTAGGATCAGAATATCGCGACATCAATACTTCGCGAGATTAATAAATGACGACATTGCGAGGGAGTCGCAGGAAAGTAAAATAGATGACGCAATGAATGACGACAGCCAAAACATGAGAAAGATATGAAGATTCAAATAAATTTAGGAGTGTCATGAGAATTGATACATGTACACTTGCGATAGTTCGCAAGACATTCCCGAAAAATAAAGGACAAAGCTTAGTCATTTCATCCACTTGTGTACTACCCTTTATATAGGGTAGAGTAAATCTGTTGTAGGGGAGAGTTCTTTTTGAATTATTAAGCAAGTTTTGAGGAGAGAGAAAGTTTTAGAGTGATTGTAATTCTTTAACTCATTTCTATTTCATATTGTAAAGATTCAAGTATTCAATCAATATAGATCATAATCATTGATCTTAAAATGACTTAATTGTGTATATTCTAGTGAGGGTGTAGTGTAGATTTCCCGCAACTACATAATGGCGCTAGAAACAAGGGAGTGAGTAGAGATCAACCTTGTGAATCGAAAGAATCAGAGTAACAAGAAAGAATTTTCATATAATTTTCAACAAATTACCGAAATTGAGAAATGTCTGTAGAAGGAATACATCAGAACAACCAACAATTGTTAGAAGGAGCGAGAGGTTAGGCTGGGAAAGGAGAAATGAAGTAGGTGAACCATCAAGAATAAACGCAAGAGATAGAGAAGAAGGTCAAATTCAACCAAAGACCGAATAGAGTAATAGATTATGATAGGGTGAGTGTGCATACATGGAGATCGGATTCTATGGAAGAAAGAAAAGAAGTGCAACAATTGATAAATAATGGACAAGAGGAGAGAAATAGAGAAGAGATGGGAGAAAAAATTCAGTGAAATGAAGAAATCGCAAAGATTAGAAGCTTTGAGGCAAACAATACATGAAGAAAGGCGGTTAGAAGCGGAAGAACGTGCAAATTTAACAAGGCAAAACCATGAGTTAAGAATGGAAAATATGAGGTTGCGAGAATAGAAGGTCGAGAAGTAATATCATGTCAAGATCGGGATCGGTTAGAGATGATATGAGGAGAATATTACTGTAGAAAATGTTAATGAAGAAAATCTAGAAAGAGAGCCAAATCACGGTGAAGGATGCTTGTGAAAGAAGGGAAGTGGTGTGTATTCCACGTCCCGAGATTTTTTACAGAATGGCCAAAATGACGAAAATCAAGGAAATAGGGAGCAGAATAGTCCAATTGGTGAAGAAAATCAGGAAAAAGGAAGAAGAATACTGCATGGGAGAGAAACACGGAGGAAACAAAAGGAAATTGAAGATGACATCGAAAAGCATTATATTGAACAAACGCGTCTAGCTTGCGAAAGGAAAGATTAAGAGTAGAAATGGAAGAACGGAATTGGAGGAAGCAATTCGCAGAACAATCATGACAATCGAGAAAGAAGGCGAGCAAAATCGCAACAATGGAAATATCAATGAAGAATATGAAAGAATACAAAGGAGAACCGATAGACAACCAAGAAGAGAAAAATGATAGATATAATGGTGTGCGATTTCGTGAACGAGATGAAGGAGAAAGTCGCAGAAAGAAGAGAAGAAAATGTTTGAACAAGAAAATCAAAGTAAACATGAACGCAGTAAGGAGAGAGGCGAGCTAAAAAGGCCAATAAATTCGAACCTCGATGTAAAATGAACAAATCTTAAGAGAGTTGGCGGAGATGAGAGGAATGTTGAACAATAGAAGGGAGGGAGGAAGAAGACAATTGGATGAGGCCATCGAAGAAGGCTGCGAAAACCCCTTTACACTAGAGGTGCAGTTAGAGGAATACCCCCAAAGTGTAATTTACCCGAATTAACCAAAGATTTTTGATGGAACAACTTGCGCAATACAACACATCAAAGCGTATGTGAGATGTATGCTACGGTGGGAAAATCATGACGCCATATTGTGCAAATATTTCGTATCAAGTTTAACGGGAGAAGCACCGAAATGGTTTGAGGGTTTACCAAGAAACACAATCATGTCATTCAACCATTTACAAGCTATATTCTTAGGGGCATATATAAGTAACAACTCCTCGCGACCCGGGGAATTGAAGATGTATTTGGGCTGAAACAAAGAGTTGGCGAAAGTTTGAGATACTTAACTGTGAGGTGGAAGACAATGTGTAGCGAAATGGGCGACGAGTGGATGAAAGATATCTTATTCTATCATTCATAAACGCTATGTTCGCAACCAATTTGTTATATATTCAAATTTTTAGAGTCAAGAATACAATTACAATGACCGAGTTGCGAGAACTTCAGGGGAGGAATATATTGCTCTAGAGGAAAGGCAAAATGAGATGGAATCATACCCCGGTTGCGAATACAAATTCAAATGTCAGAATGCAAGCTTATTACCCAAATTGATAAACACGGTAGCGAGCACTTCGCAAGGGCAACAAGAAAGGACAATAAATGAGGGACATCCAAAGATAGTAGCTATGGGAAGCCGTGATCAGGAAGAATTTGAAAGAGAAAGGAATTACTACAACCGTGGCGGCAATAACAAAATTCAAAGACTTGATCATCCGCAAGAAACTTATGGAGGTCGAAGGCGGAATTATCATGGAGGGCAAATAATTCCACGAGAGTAGTATGGAGGAAATCAAAATGCCACCATTAAATACTAGTGTGGAAAAAATATGTGAAGCTATACTCTTGATGGAAAACATACCGCACCATGGAACATGGGGGAATGAGCCACCACCAAGTGATAGAAGTCACGAGTTCCTGTTCTTACCATCGCTTTCATGGACACCTAACAAATGACTCAGAAATATAAAAGAATCATCCTCGGAATGATTGACCAGGAAAGCCGAGTCATTTTCAAAAGTGAAGAGAAGGTTCAACCGTTACCACCACCGCAGAAATGCACGAACAAACTCAAAGAAAGGGGAAACAAACATTCGTAATAGAAGTTGGAACGAAAGCTAAAATTTGTTTTGCAACTCCATTGTACATTCATACCGAACAATTGAAGATTTTCATGATAATGTTCTCAGTAGGGTTTTCGCGAGGGATGCTGATAATAAAGAAGTGATGAATATCAAAGACATCGCGATTAAAAGAATGGCAAATACAATTATTTCTTTCACTTTGCAGAAGAGATTCCTGAAGGCGAGAGACGCATGATAGCCCATTGGTTGTAAAATTGAAATTAATCCAAAACCGTAGATGGCGGAAGATGATGAAGTAGAGAATTCACGGGCGATCAATAGAATCTTAATTGATACGGAAGCTCAAGAAACATTCTTTTACCATACTTACAAGACTATGGGTGGGAAGGATGAAGAGTTGATACCTTCGACGTATAAAATATACTTCGTTTCAATGGCACAACGAATAAGCCTAAAGGAGAAGTTCATATGAGAATACCCTTGCAAGGATTATCAACTGAAATTTTGTTCGTGTAGTCGATGTGAGTCCTTTATAATGCATTGATCGGAAGGCCGTGGTTGCACGAAAATCTGGGCGTAGCGTCGACTTATCATCAGTGTATAAAGTTTCCTCATCCTAGCGGTTTTGGAGTTATAAAGGGAGACTGGATGGAAGGACAAAAATGCTATGAGATTGATGTGCGAGTTTCGAAAGAAAGAGCCAAAAAGAAAGGGCTGGAAGCAAAATATAAAAGATGAACAAAGAAGAGAAAGGTTGATGGTGATACCATAGATACAAGAGGTGAAGATACATTGCGAAGAAAGTGCATGAAAACAGTTGAAAATTATGATGGAAATGAATCATTAAGAGATTTGAATGGTGCAGAGGCAGAAATGAAAGCAACGGGGAGCAAAAAGTATAAGAAATGAATAATCATTATTATCAAAAGCAATGACAAAGGCATATTAAGGGTAAGAGGAAGAAACAATAATTGAAGAAAAAATACGCGAGAATCTCGCCATCAAGAATGTATGAAAATTTGATTGAAGAATTGAAAAACAAAAATGAATAAACAATGCAAGATTGTGCGATAGCTTCGCAAACAAAATAACAAGAGAAAACCAAAAATGAATGATTGAATGAATTAAAATGAAAGAGTGAGTGAATGGGACGAACCTTTATGGCGTACACCCTAGTTCGCGAATGATATTTCGCAAGAGGCAAATGTAAGACCTAAAGTGCATCATATAAGGGGGTATCTCTTGACATGGCTCAGGGAAAAGGTTACACCTCCCCTGGAACATGAGTCATGAAAATTTGGGGCCCATGAAAGCCTATCCTGGGAGAGATACCTTGGATTTCCAACTATATATATAAGGTTATACCCCGGTTGGACGCCCGAGGTCTCTTCCAAGGAGTCGTTGTATGCTCAAGGCGCCGAGGTACACGGTTGAGCCAAGAGTTCCTGGGGCATTTGAAGTGTCTCGGCCATTCTTGGCAAGTCTTGGCACATGCCGCACTCGGCCGAAGAAAACTCCACTTAGGGTGCGATCTCGTAACCATAAACCCTATAGGTATAAGGGATAAGAGGTCGCGAAACAACTAGTTGTTGTTAAGACCGGATGGGAGGAGCTAGTCTTGTATGGCCGATGTACGCCTCCTTGGAAGGGGAAACCAGGGAGATGATAAAGGCGACACCCTCGATTAGGGAGCCGATAAGTGTCATAAGACTAACAATGTCATGGGGCTTTATATTCGCAAGAACATTTAGGCCTCGTCATATTGTCGCAAATGAAATATCCTGCAGAGGAAAAATACTAAAGAAATGATAAGACAAGATCAATGGGTCATTACATGAAAGTGTAAGGACGCCCCCGCGATCTTGTCGCAAGACATCAATGTCATGGGATTTTATGTTCGCAAGAATATTTAGACTGTCATATTGATGCAAAATGAGGGGTGGCAAAATAAGACCTTTAACTAGGAAGGCAAAATAAGACCACAAAAAACAATGATAAGACAAGATCAATGGGTCATTACATGAAAATGTAGCGACGTCCTGCGATTTTGTCGCAATGATAAATTTCAACATAAATGATGATAAAATAACACAAGAAATCGAGTAAGCAAATAAGCTTGCGAATACGATTATATTTCTTCATTTATTTGCGAAGAATCAGCAAACAGCAATTGCGAAATTAAGAAGTATCATTACTTAAAGATTATCGACTTGATTTATCTCATGTGAAAATAAATAACAGAGGCAAGTATGGGAATGATTAGAATAAAAACTTGTTATTCATTTTCATATGATAGATTTACAGTAAGAGATTACAAAATGGAAGGTTAGAAGGATAAATGTACAAATATCACAAGAAGAGAAAGGAAAATGGAACAATCTAGCAACTTATTCTTCTTCATCGATTCTTTATCGATTCTTCTTCTTCGCTTACATCACTATCAGAGACATCCGAGCAAGGCATATTATCGAATTTCATCGAGAAGACAAGGATATGAAGAAAGAGGAATGTTGTGATCATTGCAAATTTGTTCAATAGTTTGGTTGCAAAACGAACAAGATCATTATTGAAATTCGCTACGTAGTTTGTAGTTGCTTCTTCATCTTAGAATATTTGTCATTGCGAAGAGAGAAGTTTTTTGCAAGTTGTGCTTTCGCATTCAAGTTCCTTGATTCTAGTTTGAAACCTCTTCTCGATTCTCGAACAAATGACAATGAGTTAGTAGCTTAATAACAGCTTCGTAAAAAAAGCTGGAAAAATAATGAAGAATAGTAAAACAACCTTCTCTCGTCAAAATCATATCTTTAACCAAGGCATTATGCTCAAGATGAAGACTGACGTTAACACCCTAAGTTATTTCGGCATTATCTAGAACCTTCGCAGCCCAAGCGAATTCATCATCATTATTTATGACAAGAAGTGAACGAATTTGATTTTCTCGCTCATTAAGTATGGCATTTTGGCGAAGGGATTCATCTCGTTCAATTTGGACTTCAAGAATAGTTTTTTGGAATTTTGCTAATGCTTGTGCACCTTGATTAGCAATGCGATCCTTATCATCTATGAGGCTGCTAATCTTTTTCCTTAGAATATTATTACTTTCTTGGGAATCAAGATATAAACGTTTAAATCGGTTGGCTAAACCTAAACTAGACCTATGTTCAATTTCTAAAAGATGAAATTTGGTTCGAAGTTCATTTAATGAGAGAGAATTAATTTTGTTTGAAGAACTACTTAAAGATTCATTGAGATGAGCGAGAAGAGCATCATCATCCATAGGTTCAGGGAATGAAAGTGTATGAGGATATATTTGGTGAGGATGCCATGTCGTATTCGCATTTTGTATGGTATGTAGATTCTATTCGCAGTATAAATCCTGGAAGTTGGATTGATTTTCAAGTTCAAACGGATGAACCTGAATCGAACGAGGATAGTTCAGCTGAATTAGAAGATGAGGCACCTTCAAATAAGTTTTTGCGTATTTTTATTGCTTTCGAGGCATGCATCCATGGTTACCATTGCCTTCGTCCCATGGTTTATGTAGATGCTACCTTTCTTACAGGGAGATATAGAGGATGCCTCATGGCTGCAACCGCTATCAATGCTGAAAATGGTAATTTTTCTGATAATCCCTCCTTTTTATATATGTGCATAATGTCCCATGCATTATTTATTTTTGCTTCATAATGTCTTATGCATTATTGTTGTAGTTGCAGGAAATCCTACACTACACCCCTCACTAGAATATACACAATTAAGTCATTTTAAGATCAATGATTATGATTTCTATTGATTGAATACTTGAATCTTTACAATATGAAATAGAAATGAGTTAAAGAATTACAATCACTCTAAAACTTTCTCTCTCCTCAAAACTTGCTTAACAATTCAAAAAGAACTCTCCTACAACAGATTTACTCAACCCTTTATATAGGGTAGTACACATTGATGATGAACTAAGTCGTCCCTTTATTTTCGGGAATGTCTTGCGAACTATCGCAAGTGTACATGTATCAATTCTCGCGACACTCCTAAATTTCGCTGAATCTTCATATTTTTCTCATGTTTTGGATGTCGTTATTCATTGCGTCATCTATTTTACTTCCCGCGACTCCCTACGCAATGTCGTCATTTATTAATCTCGCCGGTATTGATGTCGCGATATTCCGATCCTACATCTTGCCTCTTCTCATGTCTTCTCTGCGAAGGAGAGAATGTCATGAGAACCAATATTTTGAAATGCCGCAATTGTTCATCTTTATCCGTTTCACTCCCGTACTTTTACACGGAATTTATTACAAATGTTTCTTCTTCCACTCTTTTCTTGACACGTTTCTTTCAACCGTTTATTCTTGACCATTCACGTCCCATATCGCATTAAATGCATTTGTTTTCTCGAGGATTCTACTCTCTATATATAGTTTTCTCACCCTTCTCTTCTTCTCTTTTATTTTCCCTCTGCAACTTTTCTTCAACTTTCTTCCTCCGCAATCTACGCTTCGCATCAGAAATCTTCCTTCTTTCTTTCTCTTGATCTTCAATTCTCTAATCATTCCCATACTCTAAAAATGGCTTCACTTGGTCGTATATATAAACCCCTTTTTAATGAAGATCAAAAGAATTTACAAGAGAAGGGCTTCATCCTATCAACCATTCGTAATCAAGAATCTTCATCTATACTTTCTGCAAAGTTGTTTTCTGATCATCAGTGTGATGATCAGAAAATCATAATCTCGCTAGGTAAAATCCTCGCAGGCCTTCCCATTCCTCTCTACAATCCCGAGATGCCTTTATTCTATGAAATTGTTGCTCATGAGAAATTCTCGCGAGCTATTTATCAACTAAGCGGTGATTGCATCCGTCTAATGCTTGAATTCGCCAACTGTGGATACTGGTAAGGGATCTTTATATCCCGATGATGTCAAAGATCCTAGATTCGCAAGTTTAGAAATAGTCGATGAGAAGTATACTTGTAGAAAACTTTTTTCAAAATTATGAAGTAATAAATATGAGAAATGATAAATCTCGTCATGCTCGATTGAAGAGAAAAGATAATATTTCCAAGGATAAGTGCATATGCAAGATATTGACCGCACTCGGCAAAAATAATGTTCCTCAGACTCAAAGATGAGAAGTGGTGGGTTGTTCCTCTATTTTTGAGCTGACCTTATATTGCAAAGTTCTCATATTACCTCCATGAATCTCGCAAACTATCATCCTTGGGAATTTAAGTGGCCCGAGAAGGCAAAAGAGGTATACTTCCTATTTCGTGTTTGCTTTTTACGATATTTCCTTCCTCTTATATTTACTAGGATTGCAAAATTTTCAGATTACCAAATTGAAAAAGAGTTATAGAAGACGTCCAAAGGCGAGTACTGCGCGATACTCCGATCAATCACGGATGAAGTAAGAAATACTTTCTTTTGTTATTTTTAACAATATTGTTGCCTCATTTTATTATCTTCATTCGTGTGCGAAGGTTGTCAAGAAATTTACATTCCCGAAACTGCGAAGGTTAAGGGCAAGAATAAAATCACTCTTCGCAAGGATAAATCTTCGCTCCCATCTTCTAAAAACGGAAAATCCATCCTTCTTCTCGTTCTAGTTCCCAAACCAACAGAGTTCCGACGAAGATGTAAATGAGGTTGATACTTTTCCGCAAAGGAGAATCATTCGGTCGCTTCGCTATGGCGCAATTGTCTAGTGTCTTCTCCGATTCTATGCAAGGATTGGGAGATGATCATTTATCTGCTTTTGCGAAGCTCTCGCTAATATTTGTGATGCTTCTCTCGCTAGTGGATAATGATTCTTTTCATGAGTTTCTCGAACAATGACTCCCGATCCTCTTAAATGCACTCGGTGCTTTGGTATGTTCATATTTCTTTATTTTTCTCTGTAATTTTGATTATAAACCTTATCCTAACGATTTCTTTACCTTCCTTTATAGTCCGGGAGAGCTTCCTTTGTTGTTGCCTCGGACCTCGAGAAAAGACGCAACAAATCTTGAAAAGAAAATCTTCAACTTAAAGAGAAGATCAAAGAGCTAGAAATTGAAGTTGCGACATCTCGCAAGAAGGATGAGAAAATTCAACAATTGGAAGTTGAGTCTTCTTCCCAAAAGGACAAAATATCCACTCTTCAAAGTGCTAATCAGCAACTTTATGGTATAACACCCTCCTCTTTTCTTCATTTCTACTTTACCATTTATTTTTCTTTTCCTGACTTATCATTTTCGCAGACGTTTATAATCTTTCTGACGAAGCCATCCTTCTCATTGTAAGCTTGGTAATATTTCACATTGATCCCATAGCTAGTTTTGAAAAACTTTTTCAAATCAGAAGCTTTAAAACTCGGATCACTTCTGATTTCATCCTTGATCAGACTAGAAACAAATTTACTGCTGAGCCTGTGGAAAAGCCTTTCACATCCAACACCACAGATATGACTGCTAACATACTTCTTAACCTTAAGCATCTTGTTTTCAACATCAACAGCACAAACCTTATACTCCCAAGTGAAATTTTCTTTAGAGCATTTTTCATAGAACCTGCTAGGTTCATTCTTAGTATATACAAGAACATGCCCAGCCTTTAACTCGTACTTTTTTACTGCAATACGTACCTCTGCTACACCTCCAAAAAAAAAACTTTATCAACATCACCAAGTAATTTATCCCAACCCTTAGTCCTAAGAGCCTTATTAATAGGCACAAAACCATCTTCAAGGAAATTCACCATAGCTTCTTCTGGTTCAGGTTCTATTACACGTGTACTTGATGAAGCTCTACTTACGACAAGTTGGAAGAATTGGAGCCAAATTCAACAAGTAAATCAAAGCTCTTCTGACCTTTGCAAAGGGCAACGAGATACAAAACACTGAAGCATGACATCAGAATCAACTCGCACAAACTTGCTTCCATCATTAAAAGAAAATCTGACATGATGAGGAAGTAAACGAGTCCACTTATGGCAAACGGCTGTCTTCAAAATCTCCAGAGTTGTGTTAACATCAACAAGATGTGCTAAGAATTCACTGAAGTAGTGAATTACAGCTAGTTCTCTAGCAGGAGGCATTTCACCCTGCGAAAACACAAAAGAGAAAAAAAATTAAACATACCTATCCTGCATATTGCTTCACACGAATTCTTACTCAAAATTAAAAGATCTAATCAACAACAGCAAAGACAAGTGAAGACATTATACATTAACCATAATCAGATCAGAAATCAACAAGATACCAAAATCAATAACATCTCCATTAACGTAACAGAAAACAAATCAAATAAAAAATCGAATACAACAGAAGCAAAACCTAAAAAATTGGTGTATCAAAATCCGAACATGAAATTGAAACAAAAAGATTGAATAGAAAGATCTACATTGATCGTAACAATTTCAGAACCTAGAAAATCAAAAAAAAAAAAATAATCAAAAACAAGCTTAAAAGATCTAAAAACCTATTCGAAAACCTAAATTAAGCTTCAGAAACCTAAAATAATAGATCCTAATCTTACAGAAACTAAAACCTAGAATCGAATCAATGTTAAACAAAAATCGAATCAAGATTGGAATGTAGCTCGAAACGAACCCGAAGATTGAATTTCGTAGTAAATTAAATCTCTCGATCACTCCTTCTTAGCTCTTGATCCTATTCTATCTCCTTCTCAATTTCCCGAGCTATCAATCTCTCGAAACCGAATCTCAAAATCGAAGTGACGCTTAAAGCTTGAATTATCTTCGATGAGTAAATTCAATCTCCCAAATCATTTCCTTCTTCAGCTCTCGATAATTCAATCTCTCAGCTCTCGCTCGTATTCTATCTCCTTCTCCTTCTCAATCGCTCAGCTATAAATCTCTCTCTCAAAACCGAATCTCTCAAAATCTGAAATCAAGTCAGGAACAATCGAGGTTAAACTGGGAAATAAAAAAAACGTAATTTCAAAAACTCTGGGTGACGAAATATTTTTTACGGCAGTTTTGGGTGCGCGTGTGATATTTCACGCATGTGGGTTTCACAGTAGGAAAAATTCTAAAAATGGGTGTGGCTGTAGTTTTCACATTTGCAATGTAGTATATATATCATGCATATTTGGATTTGGAATGTTTGATTCAATTCCTCTACTGGCCCTGTAATTAAGTAGTTAAGATAGAAACACGATATTATAAGAGGAGGGTGAGCTACACTAAAGTCCTACTTGGATTGTGTTTTCCGCTTAATTCATTTTAAACATGTTCTTTAATGAAGGCAGAATTTGAGATGAATTAATACATTAAAAAATACAGTTTCTTATCAAAGATGTCTAGGTTCTCCCCCAAGGAAATTGCTTACCCCCGTGCAACCAAGTTCAGATAGGGAAGGCGATATAAGCAATGTAGGCACAATGCAAAAATTGTTGCTAATTGAATGTGGTAAAGTTGCAAGCACTATGTGTCTGCAGTCTGCGACTATATCATGTAAAAAAGAATGCACAAAGAAAACAATTTTCTTGTGTGTAAGTAAGTGGATTCATTTTTTGTGTGTATAAATGGACAATTTGATTGGAAGGAAATTATTGAATGCAAAATACTTTTTTTTTTTAATAAATAAGGAACCTTTTTATTAATGGACATTCAAGGTTACAATAAGTTTAAGATCGAAAATAAGAAATACAAAGTAATAAAACATACCGTAAGATACAATACCGAGAAATCCGAAAAGAGAAAGAGAAGGATTACGGGAGTAAGACAAATACAAGTATGAATAAGATCTAATTAAATCGGAGGAAGAAAGGTTATTTTCGGAATTAAATTTCCACCGTTTAGTTATTTGTTTTTCTTCTTTAGAAAGATGTGCTCCCAAAATAGGAGTGATTTGCTGAAATCTCTTGTAACAAGTGATGAAGCTTCCGTCGTCAAAGAAATCACCAATGAAGATTCCGTTGCCGAATAAGTTGATGATGAAAATTTCGTTGCTGAACAATTTATTTTCGATGGTATGACCGGCGCATGGCGGCGTCTTCGCTATGTTGTAATGAATAAATGTAGAATCATTAAACCAATTTTTGTAGCTATACACATTCAGTGAATTTTATCCTACCGCAGACCCAATCGGCTGCAAATGATATATTTTAAGAACGCACAATTGGGGGATAAAAAAACTAATTGGGGGATATGAATTACTAACCCCATCCAATAATATCCGTTAAGGGGTGTTTTTTTGGGGAGGAAATACCAAAATACCCTTCCATCTAAATTAAAATTTAAAGCTAAAAATCAAAATCAAAATCAAACCCTAACAAGTTCTTAAAGATAGGTTAAATTGAATTGTTCCTGAGAAAGAAGAAGAAGAAGAAGAAGAAGAAGAAGAAATGGCTTTATTGAGAAGGTACATGATACCTAATCATATTTAAAGTGTTGTTGTTGTTTTAAAACTTCGTTTGGGTTAGAATCATAAACTTTCAATCCACTCTCGGCTTATGTTTATGATGAATACCCTACTATTTTTTTGTTCTGGCGTAGTTTTTAGGATGAATACCATGCTGGTACTAGTGCCGGCATGTTTTTTTTATGATGAATACCATGCCGGTACTAGTACCGGCATGGTTTTTTAGGATGAATACCATGACGGTTCTAGTTCTGGCATGGTTTTTTAAGATGAATACCATGCCGGTACTTGTTATTTCAGACAAGTTTTCTGTATGTTTTTGTCCTCAAACCGGCACGGTACACTTGGGAATCAACCATGACGGCATGATCGATAATGAACTTTCTATGCCGGTAGTGTACTTCCAATTTTCAAAATTGGGGGATATTGTGTACCGGCATAGTGAAAGTATGAATACCATGCCCGGTTTGGTCACCACCGGCATGGTATTCATACTTTTACCATGCCAAGACTAAGTTTTTCAAAGCAACAATGGCGAATTCAATGGAAAAAAAAATCAAATTTCAATACATTAATACCTATATATGAGTAATTGGAGCACTTATATGTTCACTAGTTTACTTTCCGGGTTGGTTCTTCACCCGAACCTTCATGATCATAAATATCTTGATTTGATGTTGTTGCATCAACAAATTCAATGATAATGATTTATTCTAATGATTATCAAACTAATTTATTAACTTAACTAATTATATTTAACCACTAAACATGATTAGTAATGGGTAGATTAGGAATTAGATAAAATACTTAGATATGGGATGACCCTGATTTGATATTTAAATTCAGTTTTTGTTTTTTTTCCTCTATCCCCCAATTAGTTTTTTTATCCCCTAATTGTGCGTTCTATTTTAACTGGTTGAGTATCATGGTCAGTTAAATATTGGCTTCTCTTAAATGTAGCCTATGCTTTTATTAACCATAACCCATTTAAAATAAGTGCTTT
The DNA here is from genome assembly GCA_023531295.1 of Papaver armeniacum. Lineage (NCBI taxonomy): Eukaryota > Viridiplantae > Streptophyta > Magnoliopsida > Ranunculales > Papaveraceae > Papaver > Papaver armeniacum. The sequence continues at coordinate 104,051 of JAJJWW010015956.1, read as the reverse complement.
CTCTAACCAAACATATCTTTAAAATCATTATTACACATAGCCCATAAAATTATACATATCCCAAAATATTAAGATGATCATTAAATCCATAAAATCAACGAAAAAACGTTAATTATCTATTTATTTTTTTATAATTAATTTTATTGTAAGATATTTGACATGATTAATGTTTTTGAAGAATAATCAATACCCTCAATCAATTTTGGTGCAATTATGCTTGAGAAAAAAATTATCAAGTTTTTTTCAATGGATTGTGTTTATGGAGTTTTAGGAAAATGGTCCTGGAAAAAGTATCAAACCCTAAGTTAATTCCGTTTCGATGGATGTTGTTGTGGAAATTTTTGGATAATACAATTAGAATATACACTCTTGTTAATTTTAATATTATCATGATTAAGAAAAAAAAATCATTTTAGAGAAAATTAAGAATTAGGATTTATTTTGTTTTTGGGGAAAAGTAAGAATTAGGGTTTGTAATTGTGTGAGAATTATAAAAGATTAATTATAACTTAGAATTAGGATTTATTTAATGAAGTATAATTAAAAGAAAAGTTAGGGTTTATTTTGATTTCAAGTAAAAAGAAGAACTTAGATCTAATTGTTAGTAAAAATTAAGACGTGTTTGGATTTTTATTTTAACTTAAATTTTTTGGATTATGGCTAATAAATGTGTGGGCTATATTTAATAGAAGTCTACATATTTTAGACTCTACTCTCACCTCTTAACGTCTAACTAGATCCACAATGTTGCATTTATTGAAGTATGGTGCATTGGTGCTATTTGTTGCATTTATTGAAGTATGGTGCATTGGTGCTATTTATGCAATGGATAAGGTTTTCATACCTGGTAACAATGATTATTTCATGGTTCATTCCAAACTCCATATTGCAGACTATGATGGTGAACGTGGACAACCATATAACAGGTGTGGGTTCGAGTAATACATGACGGTGAATGAATCTCAGGAGCGTATATAAATAAAAAAATCGAGTTCAAGAAAATGTAGGACAAAACGAACTCAACGACAAATTTAGCATCTAATGGCGGCTGCGGAAACTGTCTATAATCCAAAGGGCGTGGTGCAGCTGCAACAATTGATGAAGAAAAAGCTCATCCGTTCGAAAACAAAATGGGATTTCAGAGATGTGGTAGACTTGGGTTTAGAAATTGTAGAACATATAGGGGTCTTAGCTGCTCCTTTTTACTTTACTTGGGGTGCATTTCGGGCTGCGGTGATACTGTATCTGGTGACATTGCATCTTGGGATTAGTCTTTCTTACCATAGAAACCTCAGTCACAAGAGCTTTAAGCTCACCAAACCGCTTGAATACTTGTTTGCATATTTTGGACTACACGCTGCCCAGGTTACTTACTCTTTAACTATCACCACATTTTTGTTTGTGTAACCATTTCATCTGTTTGTTGATTTTTTTTCGCTTTACTTATGCTTGTTGAAATTGCTCACCAGGGAGACCCAATGTTTTGGGTAAGCATTCACCGTTACCACCATCAGTTCACGGATTCTGACCGAGACCCACATAGTCCAATCGAAGGATTTTGGTTCAGCCACATGAATTGGATTTTTCATCACAATTATCTCAAGGAAAAGGTTTACCTCTCTCTGCTTCTTCGTTTTGAACTTGCACTTCAAGTTCGTTCTAACACGGTTTAAATGGCTTATAATTGGTCGGCTTAAGCTGAAATGATGCATGTATTTCAGTGCGGAGAACCAAACAATGTAATGGATTTACAAAAGCAAGCCTACTATAGGTTCCTTCGAAGAACACACTTACTTCATATAGTTGGACTTGCACTTCTGTTGTACGTCATAGGAGGGTTACCTCACCTTATCTGGGGAATGGTAAGTATGAAGTACACTGACATAGATGCAGTCTCCTATATTTTGCAATTGGTCCTAGATAATATGCTATGTCAGAAACGACAGTTGCTGGCTGACATCATAGCACATCCTTCGTCGCATAAACTCTGCTTAATCTCTCTAAGTTTATATGAAAATTCTAATTTGTCTTTCTATCTTAACTATCACAATTTTATTTTTAGGGTGTTAGAATTGCAGTTGGACATCATAGCACATTCATGGTGAATTCAGTATGCCACATATGGGGAAAAAAGCCATGGAACACCAAAGATTTATCCAAGAACAATTGGGTGATGGGGTTACTGGGACACGGAGAAGGTTGGCACAACAACCATCATGCTTTTGAGTTCTCAGCTCGGTTAGGGCTGGAATGGTGGCAGTTGGACGTGCCTTGGTACATTTTACAGCTACTTGCATATCTCGGATTAGCTAAAGATGTCAAAGTCCCTACTGAGATTCAAAAAATAAAATTATCTTTCAAAAACACTACTCAATTTGATCAGTTGGAGAATAGTAGTACTAAATCTATATACTGATGCTTATAACAAGTACTTGAATTTCCTCAAAACTCAAGTACTTCAGGAAATTTATTTCTCATCAGAACGGTTTAGTTATCGCAAAAAGGGTGCTCGAAAATTAGCAATGTGAAATGTGGAGAATCACTGGAGATCAAATGATTCAAATCCTAGCCCCAGTTAGGTGTGCTATGGTTGTTAGTAGTTTACACTAGTAAGCTACTCCTATATTAACTGTAATTTGCTCTTGTCATGCGTTTGTTTTTACTTTTCTATCTGGTATAAGTTTGAGGTTATTTTTGCAAAACTGTACAATCAAAATCTATGCAAGCGTAAGAGCATTTCCATTGTCCTACATTATCCGCATTTGCGAAGCTTACAAGGCAATTCTTGAAAGCAGGTTTTTGAAGCTAGTTAGGCCAATGAGTTTCCATTACCACAAGGAATGATGCAAAAGTAGGCACCAAAATCGAACAGCGCCGAACATGCATCTTTTTTTTTTTTGGAGCAAAATGCACATCTATACTTGTAGAAAATATGATATCAAAGTCTTAATGAAACACACAACTACTCAAAACAAAAACTCGCTTCTATTGATGTAAATAATCTCATGGCTAAACCGCCTATTTATAGTTTAACAAACTTGACTTTCAAGCAAAGAACTTTCCTAACAAATCAAACTCTAAACAAAGACAATTCTAGAAACTCAAACTCTTAAACATTAAGTTACCCAACCGTTTTTTTTTTATAAAACGGCCGGACCTTTCTAAGCCAATTACCCATTACCCAGTCGTTTATTTTACAAAACGGCCGGACCTTCCTTACTCGGCAGTTTCCTTTATTAAACTGCTGGACATTCCTAAACAAATAAACTTCTTCAGTTTGGTTCTGTTTGCTTCACATAGTATCTTGGTTTAACCTTCAACATCCTCCCTTAAACCAAGATACTCTTTACTGATCATCCCAAGTTTTCCTCGCAAGTAAATGAAAGTATTGGACTTCAAAGACTTGGTGAAAATATCAGCTACTTGATTCTTACTTTCACAAAACTCCACAGCTATTTCTTTGTTACTGACAAGCTCTCTAATGTAATGATAATTGATGTCAATGTGCTTACTCCTTCCATGAAGCACTGGATTCTTTGTTAATGAAATTGAAGACTTATTGTCACAAATTATTGTTGTAGGTGTTACCTGCTCATGGAAAAGAGATTTCAACATCATTCTCAACCATACAGCTTGTGTAGCACAATTGCCAGCAACAATATATTTAGCTTCTGTTATGGACAATGCAACAACTTGTTGCTTCTTTGATGACCAAGAGAAAAAGCTTGTTCCTAAATGGAATGCATAACCTGAAGTACTCTTTCTTCCTTATGTATCTCCAGCCCAATCACTATCTGTATAACCAACTAACTTTGGTTCTTCTGAAACTGTGTAAATAATTCCCATACTTGTTGTACCTTTAACATACTTCAAAATACGTTTTGCAGCTTGTAAGTGTGACTGTCTTGGTGATTCCATAAACCTACTAACCAATCCAACTGCATACATAATATCTGGTCTTGTAGCAGTTAAGTATCTGAGACATCCAACCAGAAATTTAAAGTCAGTAGGATTCACAATCTCTCCCCGACCATCTTTTGTCAACTTCAATCTCTCCTCTACTGGTGTTAAAATAGGATTGCAATTATCCATCTTGAACCTCTTCAGTATTCCATCTGCATATCTCTGCTGATTAATAAAGATACCTCTTTCTGTTTGTTGTACTTCAATACCAAGAAAATATGACATTAATCCCAAATATGTCATCTCAAACTCCTTCACCATATCCTCCCTGAATTCATTGATCATATCTGAGCTATTTCCTATGAATATAAGATCATCTACATACAAACAAACTATAATATGATTTCCAAGAGAATCAGCTTTCAAATACAGTGTATGTTCATATGGACATCTTGTAAAACCTTTCTCAATGAAGTATGAATCTATTCTTGTATACCAAGCACGTGGTGCTTGTTTTAAACCATACAAAGCTTTGTTTAGCTTGTATACTTGATTCTCCTTCCCCTCCATAACATAACCTGCTGGTTGTTCAACATAAACTTCTTCTTCTAGTACTCCATTCAAGAATGCACTCTTCACATCCATCTGAAAAATCTTCCAATGCTTCTGAGCAGCTAAAGCAATAATCATACGTATTGTATCCAATCTTGCAACAGGTGCAAACACTTCTGAGTAATCTATTCCTTTTTTTTTTGTCTATATCCTTTAGCAACTAATCTTGCCTAATATCTATCTACTTCTCCATCTGATTTATATTTAGTCTTGTAAACCCACTTAATACCTATTGCTTTCTTTCCTTGTGGAAGTTCAGTAAGCTCCCAAGTATTATTCTTCTCAATAGACTTCAACTCTGCATCCATAACTTGTATCCACCCTTGTTCTTTGGAAGCTTCTTCATAAGCTACATGATCACAATCTCCAAACAAAGCAAAGTTAATCACTTCATCATCAGTATCATCATCATCTCTTGTTAATACATAGTCATTCATTCTTGCTGGTGTAACAATATTTCTTCTTGGTCTTGTATTTTCTTCTTGTTGTGGTGCAGCATTAACTCTAACTTCTTCTTGATGTTCAACAACATCATTCTGAGTTCTTATTTCTTCTTCAATCAGAATCGCAATCTTTTCCACAGTTTATTTTTTTGTTGTAACATTCCAATCCCATTGTGAATCTTCATCAAAAATCACATCTCTGCTAATGATTATTTTTCCTGTTTCTGGATTATAAAGTTTGTATCCTTTGGTTACTGAGCTATAACCAACAAGAATACACTTCTCACTCTTATCATCCAATTTCTTCCTAAGTTCTTTAGGTACATGTGCATATGAAATACACCCAAAAATTCTCAAATGTCTTACACTTGGTCTTATTCCTCTCCGAGCTTCTTCTGGTGTCTTATTATTCAAACTATTTGTGGGACATCTGTTAAGTAAATACATTGTTGTATCAACTGCATAACTCCAAAATTTCTTAGGTAAATCCTTTATTCTTCTTATAGTTCTTGCCATATCCATAATAGTTTTGTTTTTCCTCTCAGCAACACCATTCTGTTGAGGTGTATTTCTAGTTGTTAACTGATGTAGAATACCATGTTCTTACATGAAACTATCAACAACATTATATTATGTTCCTGTAGTAGCAGGATTTCCCACACTACACCCCTTACTCGATTTTGCTTAATTAATCCATTAGAAGATGTAGGATCAAGAACATTTATTGATTGAATTCATAAAGTGTTTACCCAGGAAAATAGAATTACACTTAGAAGTTAAAGCGCTCTTAAACTTTCTCTCTCCTAATGACTTGCTTAACAATTCTAAAAAGCCTCCCCCCACAACAGACTCACTCGACCCTTTATATAGGGTAATACATAGTGGATGACAGCCAAGCTATCCTTTATTTTCGGGAATGTCTCGCGAAGCGTCGCCAGTGTACAACTATTCAATCTCGCGATACTTCTTAACCCTCGCCAGGTTCCATGTCTTTCAGCTTTTGTGTGTCGTTAATTCCCATCGCGTCGTTTATTTTAGTTTCTGCGACTCCTTGGCAGCACTGTGTTATTGATCCCGCGAGCCCTATGCATTGTGATATTATGATCCTACATCTTGCCTCTTTTTCCTTGAATATTGCTTGAAGAGCGATCTTGAAGGAAAAATCTGTTGTTGTAGTGATCTTAGGTTTTTGTTGATGAGGGAATGAGCAGAAGAATACTGTACTTGAAAAGTACGTACTTGCCTCTATTCTTTTGCGAAGTTCCGAAGCTTCTTTGAGATATATACAAAGTATCGTCTCCCATCACTCCTCATACTTCTCTTTGCGAGGAGGAGTATCATAAAAGTTTTTATAATATTCTTGCCACGATCGCTTATCTTTATCCGTTTCAGTTTTGTACTTTTACACGGATTTTGATTATTAATGTCTTTTCTCGACACGTCTCTTTCAACCGCTTATTCTTGACCATTCATGTCTCTTCGCATTAAATGACCTCGTTTTTCTCGAGGCTCTTTTCCCCTATATATAGTTTTCTTTTCCCCTCCTTTTCATCTTTTAGTTTGTCTCTGCAACTTTTCTTTGATTCTCTCCTTCCGCAATTTGCGCTCCTGCTACTGCAAAGCTTTTCCTCATCCTTTCTAGCGTTGTTTTTAATCTTCAATCTTCCATCCATTCCCATACTGATAAATGGCTTCCATCAGTCGTGCATACAAAACTTCTTTTGAAGAAGTTCAATGTGAGATTGCTCGAGAAGGGTTTTACTCACAACCATTCCCGATCAAGAACCCTCATCTATTCTTTCAGAATCTTTTCTCCGATCATCAATGTGATGATCAAAAGATTATAGTCTCGCTCGTCAGCTTCTCGGACTTCCTATTCCCTTGTACAATCCCGAGTTGCCTTTATTTTATGAAATTTTGGCCCATGAAAAATTCTCTCGGGCTGTTTATCAATTAAGTGGCGATTGTATTCAACGATGCTTGAGTTCGCGAACCGCGGTGTGCAGGCAAAGGATCTTTATATTCTAACTCGTCGAAATCCCAAATTCGGGACTTGGAAATAGTCATGAGAAATACAACGTGGAAAACTTTTTTGAAAATTACTCAGTGATAACTATGGTGAATGCGAAATCTCGCTGGGGCGTTCGCCTGAAGAAAAATGACAATGTCTCTGAGGATAAATTGCTCATGCAGGATATTGATTGGCACCCGGGTAATAATACTACTCCTCGCCACTCCAAAGATGAGAAGTGGTGGGTTGTACCCTTGATTTTAAATGGTCCTTATATCGCGGGCTCGCATATTCTTCCCCCGCGAATCTCGCAGGTATATCATCCTTGGGAATTCAAATGGCCTCGAGAAGAAGAAAAGGTATGTCTCCGACTTCAAATTTTGCTTTCGCAACTTTCTTTCTATAATTGCTAAGTTTGTGAAATCTTTCAGATAGCCAGGTTGAGAAGAAGCTACAAAAAGGATCCGTCGGAGGATACTTTGAGATTGCTTCGATCGCTTCTACAGTGAAGTAAGAATCACTTCCTTTCTTCTTATTTAAAACAATATTGTTGCCTCTGTTTCTTATCTTTACGCGTATGCGAAGGTTGGAGTCGAAGAAACTATTGCTGCGAAGACTAAAAGCAAGGGTAAAACTGTCGCTCGCAAGGGTAAATCCTCTGTCCCCTTAACTAAGAAGCGAAAGGTCCAATCCTCTTCTCGCCTTAGCTCAAGCTCTGAATTTTCTGACGAGGATAATAATGAATCGAATCCTTCTCTCGCCAAGAAGATTCCATCGACCAACTTCTTCCATGGATCAATTATCCAAAGATCTTCTCGATCTGTTTCCAAGGAATGGGAGATGCTCCCTAGCTTCTCTTTGCGGGGCTCTCGCAAACGTGTGTAATGTTTGCTTTCTTTGGAAGGCAATAATTCATTCAATGGAGTCTCTAGAGTTGTGTCTCCTGACCTTTTGAATGCACTTGGATCTCTGGTATGTGTACAGTCATACTTCCCTGCTAACTTTAAATTGTTTAAGTATATATATATGTTTTAATGATTTTTCTATCTTCTTTGATAGGTTGGAAGATCTTCCTTTGTAGTTGCCTCAGACCTTGAGAGAAGACGCAACAATCTTGAAAAGAAGAATTTGCAATTGAGCAAGAAGATTCAAGAATTAGAGACCGAAGCTGCATCATCTCGCGATAAAGACGAGAGAATTCAAAAGTTAAACACCGAACTTGACTTCCAAAAGGATAAGGTGTCCACTCTTCAAAACGCCAATCAGCAACTTTATGGTATAAAATTTTACCTCCTTTTACTATTTTTATTTTAATGGTCGTCTATTGCTACCTAACTTATTACTTTCAAGAGATGTATATAATCTCTCCGATGAGGCTATTCTTCTCCATACATTTCCGATCCTATGGATAATAACCTTCTTCTCGCTCACCTCAACAACTCTTTAAGTAGCTCATCAAACAAAATTAACTCCTTTCATTAAATGAACTTCAGACCAAATATCGTCTTTTAGAAATTGAACATAGATCTGGTTTAAGTGCTCGCAATCAATTTAAACGAATGTTTCTAGAGTCCAATAAAGAAATCAAAATTTTGAGGAAGAAAATTAGTGACCTTATAGATGATAAAGATCGCATTGCTAACAATGGTGCATGTGCATTAGCAACATTTCAAAATCTCTCCTTGAACTACAAATTGAACGGGATGAATTGCTTATGCAGAATTCCTTGCTTAGTGAGCGAGAAGATCAAATTCGCCCCTCCTTGTTATAAATAGTGATTTATGAATTAGCTCACTGGCTGCGAAAGTTTTAGATAATGCCGGGAATAACCTAGGTGTTGATGTTAGTCTTCACGCCGAGCATACTTCCTTGATTAAAGATATGATATCTGATAGAGAAGGTTATTTATTACACCTTACTACTTCTTACTTCTGTAGTATTGCTTGTAAATTATTAACTTGTTGTTACTTATTTGCGAGAATCCGAGAAGAGGCTTCAAAGTTAAATTAGAGAGCTTGAATGCGAGAAAGAACAACTCACGGAATTTTCCAGTGAGAATTGAAGAACTTGAATCAAAAACAACATCTCGCGAAGAGTCTCTCCTCCGTAATAACAAGTATTCCAAGTTGAAGAAACAATTTGAAACGACCGGTGGAGAACTTTAATAATGATGCCGGTTAGTTTCGAATGGAGCCATGGAGTATGTTTGTAAACACCAACATCCCTTTGCATACATATCCCCGCTTCTTGAAAAGGTTCTCCGAGAATCTACCTGTCTCTCGATGTTTCGATAGTGAAGTCGGCGAAGAAGAAAATTCTCGCGATGAGAATAATAAAACTAAAGAATCGAGATGAAGAAGAAGAATCACCAAAGATATAATTCTTTTTTGTTTTCTTTTGTTGCGTGTAATTTCTGTACATTACTGTATCTTTGTTATAGTGAATTCTTTTTTCATGAATTCAATCTTCACTCCCTTTTTTTGGTAGTTCTTCCTTGTAATATAATTGGCTAACATTATTAATGTATAACTCTTTCGTCAGAAGATGAATAACAATATTCCATCTTTTCCATTCCCATACTTGCCTCTGATATTTATCTTCTGATGGAAGAAATTAGTTATCCTCATGTATTTTGTTGGAAAATAATTTTAATGTTGTTGAAATGTATGGTTGCGACGAGGTCGCAGATATCTTTAAGAATTGAGAATGCTATCTCTTTTTTCTGCGACAAGGTCGCAGGCCGCCTCTACACTTTCATGCAAAGGCCCATTGACCTTGCCTTATCATTTTGTGTGGTCTTCCAAGTCAGACCTCCCCTAATTAGAGGTCTTCCCCTCGCCACCTTTTATGGCGACAAAATCGCAGGACGTCTTTACACTTGCATGTAAAGACCCATTGATCTTGTCTTATCATTTTCCAAGTATTTTTGCCTCTGCAGGATGTTTTAGTTGCGACAATATGACAGGCCTAAATATCCTTGCGAACATAAAGTCCCATGACATTGCCGTCGTGCGACGAAATCGCAGGACGTCCGTACACTTTCGTGTAAAGACCCATTGATCTCGCCTTACCCTCGCGTTAGTATTATTGCCTCTCGCAGGATCATTGCACAAATATGACAAGCCTAAGTCTCCTTGCGAAAACAAAGCCTCATGACATTTGCGTCACTGCTTTGACACCCCCCTAATGGAGAGCGTCGCCTTATCATCTCCCCCTAAGCCCCTTCAAGGAGGCGAAACATCGGCCATACAAGACTAGCTCCTCCCATCCGGTCTTAACAACAACCGAAATTGTTTTCAGCCTCTTATCCCTTATACCTATAGGGTTTATGGTTACGAGATCGCACCCTAAGTGGAGTTTTCTTCGGGCGAGTGCAACGCATGCCAAGACTTGCCAAGAATGGCTGGGTAGGTTCATCCATCCCGGCACTGCGGCTCAACCGTGTACCTCGGCGCCTTGAGCATACATCGACTCTAGGAAGAGACCCTCGGTCGCCCAACCGGGTATAACCTACATATATAGTTGGGAATCCAAGGTACCTCTTCCGGATAGGCTTTCATGGGCCCCAAATTTTCATGGTTCAGGCTTCGGGAGCGGTGTAACCTTTCCCCGAACCACGGCGAGAGATACCCCTTATATGACGCACTTTAGGTCTTACATTTGCCTCTTACGAAATGTTATTCGCGAACTAGGTGTACGCCATAAGGTTCGTCCCATTCATTTGCGCATTTATATTTGTTAAATCATTCAATCATTCATGTTTCATTATTTGTTGATACTTGTTTTATGAAGTATTCGCACAATTCTGTATTTTCATTTTTCTTTCTTAAACCTGAATTCCCATATACTCTTGTCTCATGAGATTCTCACACATCATTACTTCAATTGCTATTTTTTCTCCCCGTTTTTGCTGATTATTCACTTCTTATGCCTTTTGTTCCTCATATCCTTTACTTCTTTGTTACCATAATATTCGCTTGTCTCTAGGCATTCACCTCGCGAGGTATGTTCAGTCCTTACTTCTATGGCATCCACCATCAATTTCTCCTTTCTTCTCCGCTCATCTCTCACATGTTGTTTCCAACCTTTTCTTTTGGCATTCCTTTCTTCGCAGACTTTCTATATCTACTTCATGACATTGTTGCGACTCCTTCCAATCTCCCCTGTATAATACCAATGCCGTTTGGATGCGGGAATTTAATACATTGATGATATGTTGACGCGACTCCCAAGATTTCATGAAGCCATGGCCTCCCAATCGGCGCATTGTATGGAGATTCCACGTCAACCACACACAGAATAAAATATCGGTTGATAATCCTTGTAGAGGTATTCTCATGCGAACCTCTCCCTTTGGTTTGTTTGCGGTGCCATTAAAGCCATATATCTTGTATGTAGGGGGATCAAATCCTCATCTTTTCCTCCCATCGTCTTGTAAGTATGGTAGAAAAGAATATTCACCGAACTTCCTGTCGATTAAGATCGGTTGATCGCCCACAAGCTTCGCCTCATCATCTTCTCCTTCAACCGGTTTTTAGGGTTAATCTCTAGTTTCACAACCAACGGCTATCATGTGTTTCTCTTCCTTTTGGCACTTCATCTGCGCAGAAAGAAATAGTCTTCACCGCCACTTTTCTAATCTGCGTCGTTCTCGCTGACTCATTATTTCTTTATCATCAAGATCTCTCGCAAAGACTCTCACCGAGCACGTTGTCATGAAAATCTTCGATTGTGCGATAAGAGTGGACGATAGAGTTGCAATTCAAATTTTTGGCTTTAGTTCCGATTTCTATCAAAAATGTTTCTTTTCCTTTCGCCGACACCGTTACGTGCATTTACTCGTGGTGGTGGTAATGTCTGGCCTTTTTTCTTCTCCTTTTTAGAAAGTGATTCGGCTTCCTTGATCAATCATCCCGAGAATAATTCTCTTTACGTTTCTAAATCGTTTGTTTGATGTCCATGGAAGCGATGGTAAGAACAAAACTCATGACTTCGTCCGCTTGGTGGTGGTTCCATCCCCATTCCAAGGTGCTTTGTACATCTTCCATCACAAGTATAGCTTCCCGGATCTTTTCCACACTAGCATTCAATGGGGGCATCCTAATTGGTTCCCATACTATTCTCGCGGCTTCTCTCGCCTCCATGGTTATATTGCCTTCGTCCACCATAAGTTTCTTGCACATTGTCTAGCCTCTCCGAATCTTATTATTGCTTTGTTACGGTTATAGTAGTTCCTTTCTTGTTCAAATTCCTCCCGGTCATGGCTTCCCATAGCTACTATCTTCTCGCTTGTCCTTCATCGACTTTCCTTACTTGTTGTCCTTGCGAAGTGCTCGCTCTTTGTATTTATGAATTGAGGCAGCAAGCTTGCATTCAGTATTCGAGTTTGTGTTCGCACCGGATAAGAATTCATTTCATTCTCGTCTTTCTTCTAAGGCGATGTATTCTTCCCGTAATTCTCGAGTTACGCCATCGTGATTGTATTTTTTGACTCTAAAAATTTGAATGTATAACAAGTTAGTCGCAAAGAGAGCATTCACAAATGAGAGGATGAGATATCTCTCCTCAACCCGTCCCCGCCATTTCGCTACACATGGTTCTCCATCTTATTGTCAACTGCCTTAAGCTCTCGCCAACCCTTTGTTTCAACCTGAATACATCTTCAATACCTGGTCGTGAAGAGTTGTTACTTATGTATGCTCCCCGGAATGTGGCTTGTAAATGGTGAAATGATGTAATTGTATTCCTTGGTAGACTTTCAAACCACTTTAGTGCTTCTCCTATTAAGCTTGACGCGAAATATTTGCACAATATGGCATCATGGTTCTCCCATTGTAACATACATCTCATATAAGCCTTAATATGTTGTATCGCACAGGTTGTTCCATCAAAGATGTTGGTTAATGCGGTAGATTGCACTTAGGAGGTATTCCTCCCATTTGTACTTCTAGCGTGAAGGGATTCTTCGCGGCCTGCGATGGCTTCGTCCGCTTGTCTCCTTCCTCCTTCCCTTCTATTGTTCAAGAATCCTCTCATTTCAGCTAGTTCTCTTAAGATTTGTTCATTTGCCTCGAGAATTTGATTCTACTTTGGTCTTTTAGCTCGCTTCCTCTCCTTCTTCGCTCGTGCCTATTTTGACCTTCCTGCTCATTATTTTCTCCTCTTCTTTCCTCGCGACGCTCTTCTTCGTTTCTTTCGTCAATTCGCACGCCATTATATCGGTTGTTCTCTCTTCTTGGTTGCCTCTCGCCTCTCATCATCTTGCACCCTCTCATACTCTTCGTTAATATTTCTATTGGTACGATTTTGTTCCCTCCTTCTCTCGCGGTTGTCGTGGTTATTCTCCGGATTGCCTCCTCCATCTCTTGATTTTCCATTTCTTCTCTTAGCCTTTCTCTCCCATGAGCTAGTCGCGCTTGTTCAATGTAGTGTCTCTCAATGTCATCCTCGATCTCTCGGTTTCTTCTCGATTCTTCTCTCCCGTGCAAGATTATTCTCCCTTCAGCACTGGGTTATTCGGTTCTTGGAGTTGTATGTTTCCTTGATTTTCCCTATTCCGCTCATTTTGAAGATTTTTCGGTGAGGAATATAACGATCTTCTATTTCTCCTCTTCTCTCGCCATGCTCTATATTCGGATTTTGTGTTTCTTCATTGGTGCTTTCATTGGTAAAACTCTTCTTCTTTCTTCTCCATTCGACCTTGAACTTGATCTCACGCTACTTCTAGATCTCCTATTTTGCAACCTCATGTTTTCCATCCTCAATTCATGGTTCTGTCTTGTCAAGTTTGCTCGTTCCTCTCGCCTCAGCCGTCTCTCCTCGCGTATTGTTTGTCTCAATCTTTCTAATGCTGCATTTCTTCGTTACCCGGATTCATTTCTCCATTCATTTCTTGCTCTCCTCCTCCTTGTCCATTGTTCACCAACTGCTGCTCCTCTTCTCTCTCGTCTTCAGAATCGGATCTCCAAGTATGTACACTTACTCTATCATAATCCTCAGCCGTGTTTGCTACTGGGGAAATTGGTGGCTGATTTTGATCTTCTCCATCATTTCTCCTATTCATCCTTGATGATTCTCCTGTTTCATTCCTCCTTTCTCCAGCAAGTCTCCCGCTTCTTCTTACAATCGTTGGTTGCCCTTGTACATTTCTTCTTCTAGCCATTTTTCTTTTCCAATGAATTTTTGAGTATCTTCTCCAAATCCTTCTTCTCATTAATCCAAATTCCTTCCAATTTCTACGTCAATCTCCTTGCAGTCCTCGTTTCTAGCGCATATGTAGTAGCAGGATTTCCCACACTACACCCTTACTCGATTTTGCTTAATTAATCCATTAGAAGATGTAGGATCAAGAACATTTATTGATTGAATTCATAAAGTGTTTACCCAGGAAAATAGAATTACACTTAGAAGTTAAAGCGCTCTTAAACTTTCTCTCTCCTAATGACTTGCTTAACAATTCTAAAAAGCCCCTCCTCTACAACAGACTCACTCGACCCTTTATATAGGGTAATACATAGTGGATGACAGCTAAGCTATCCTTTATTTTCGGGAATGTCTCGCGAAGCGTCGCCAAAGTACAACTATTCAATCTCGCGATACTTTTAACCTCGCTGTGTTCCATGTCTTTCAGCCGTTTTTGTGTGTCGTTATTTCCCATCGCGTCGTTTATTTTAGTTTCCTGCGACTCCTTCATAGCACTGGTCGTTTATTGATCTCGCGAGCCCTATGCATTGTGATATTATGATCCTACAGTTCCTCTATCAGTTCTCAATATCTTGATGCTCTTACCAATTTGTTTCTCAGCATATGATTTAAAACTTCTAAAAGCATGAAAAACATCACTTTTTTGTCTAAGCAAATACACCCAAGCCTTTCTACTAAAATCATCAATGAAAGTTATGAAATTGTTATTACCTCTATGTGATGTAACTTCAATAGAACCACACAAGTCACTATGTATAATTTCCAAATATTGCTCAGCTCTTCTAGCTTTGTTAACTGGGAATGGATCTCTGTGTTGCTTGCCAAAGATGCAGTTCTCACACCTTGACTCTGGAAGCTCTATAATTGGTAGTCCTGACACCATCTCCTTCTTAGACAAAACTTGTAAACTATTAAAGTTTACATGACCCATTCTCTTTTGCCACAACCAACTTTCATTATGCACATGAGTACTAAAACAACTTTTCTTTTGATGCTGAATATTCAAAGGAAATAATCTATTTTTGGTCATCTGTACTTTTGATATCAGTGTTCTTCTTCTATCTCTAATGAAACAAATACCATTGTAAATGTTCATAGAGTATCATCTTTTTGACAAATGCCCCATACTCAGTAGATTCTGATGTAAGCCAGGTACATAGAATACATCCATAATGTATGCCTTTGAACCATTCTTAAAAATAATTCCTATTCTTCCT
Source organism: Papaver armeniacum (assembly GCA_023531295.1). Taxonomy (NCBI): domain Eukaryota; kingdom Viridiplantae; phylum Streptophyta; class Magnoliopsida; order Ranunculales; family Papaveraceae; genus Papaver; species Papaver armeniacum. Next base: position 88,662 of record JAJJWW010015956.1, on the reverse strand, counting down.
TTTCCCATAACAGGAATTGCAGAGCTATTACCAAACTTCATAGTTGATCTCACAGACTCATGAAGCTTATCAAATAAGTCTCTTCTACCACACATATGATTACTACAACCTGTATCTAAGTACCACTTAAGTTGAGGTTGTTATTCTGGTGTATAACAAGCAAGTATCATGTTTTCAGCTTTCTGTCCTTCTTCTTCTTGACTTTTTGCTATGTTAGCTTTGAAGTTTGCTTTGTAGTTATTTTATGTTGTCTGTCTAGGCTTTGAACAATCAAAAGAAAAATGCCCAAAATCTCCACAATTGTAACACTGAAGTTTTGCTTTATCTACCGGTTTTCTTCCCTGATAACCTCCATTATTTGACCTTCATCCAAAATTGTATCTTCCATGTTAACTTCCATTATTAGGTCTTCCTCCAGAGTTAGACTTTCCTTGATTGTTAGTCCATTTGACTTGACTTTGTAGAGCTTCTTCTATTGGTTTTGCAGCAGCTGTTTTTTCAAGTAATCTCTGTTCATAAGCATGTAATGAACCTAATAACTCGTTAAGAGTCATAGTTGCAGCAGTGTTACACTCTTCTATAACAGTTACTTTTGCTTCAAATTTCTCAGGTAAGCTTCTTAAAATCTTCTCAACAATTGCTGAATATTCAATAGTGTTACCATTAACTTTCATCTCATTGACAAGATTTAATGTCTTTGAGAAGAAGTCTGATATTGTCTCCGATGATTCCATCTGTAACAGTACATATTTACGCTTCAGAGTTTGTAATCTCACCTTCTTAACTTTTTCAGAGCCTTTGTAATAATTTACCAAACCATCCCATGCTGCTTTAGCTTCTTTAATATAGATAAGTCTATCCATGAGAGACTCGTGAATACCCTGACGAAGAATATAAGTTGCTTTAGAGTTATTATTCATGTTTGTTGTTAAAGAAATTTGTTGTTCTGCTGTTAAAACAGCTCCAGCTGCTGGTTCATCATAACCATATTTCACAATATCCCACACCTCTTGATATATGAAAATATTCTCCATCTGTAACCTCCAGTGTTCAAAGTTTTTGCATTCAAACACCGGTACCTTGATTGAACTTAAACTCGTCATCTTCTTAATCTCAATAACTAATACCCACAGCCCTAGAATCTGATACCAGTGCTCTGATACCAGATGTAAAAAATCTGATATCAAAGACTTAATGAAACACACAACTACTCAAAACAAAAAATCGCTTCTATTGATGTAAATAATCTCATGGCTCAATAGCCTATTTATAGTTTAACAAACTTGACTCTCAAGCAAAGAACTTTCCTAATAAATCAAACTCTAAACAAAGACAATTCTAGAAACTCAAACTCTTAAACATTAAGTTACCCAGCCATTTGTTTTATAAAATGGACGGACCTTTCTAAGCCAATTACCCATTACCCAGTAGTTTGTTTTACAAAACGGCCGGACCTTCCTTACTCGGCAGTTTGCTTTATTAAACTGCCGGACATTCCTAAACAAATAAACTTCTTCTGTTTGGTTCTGTTTGCTTCACATAGTATCTTGGTTTAACCTTCAACAATACTGACAAATAAAAACATAAAATACAGATAAGATGTTTACTGTCTCATGCTGATAAGTCAGAAGATTATAAAGATGAAAATTGGATGAAGTAAATTATAACACCTTCTGGAAGCAAAAAGGAACTTATAGAAAGTCTTGAAAAAAACAACAAAGAGTCGATAATCTGGTGCATGGGAGTTAACTTTTAAAAGGCAAACAAGTTTAAGAGAAAGAGAAGTTGAGAGTGTTCCCATTGGCAGCAGCAATACCCTCCACTGCAAATTTCATAACTTTTCAAGTGTATCCAGCCTTTCATGAAACTTTATCAGTTCATTGGAGAGGTTTTACTTCTTCAGCAGTCTTGAGCATATTTCCCCAATCTTTATGCTCCTCATCCTTGCACCTTTCGAGTAATAAGGGGCAGTATAAAATAACAAGAGAATTAAGTTTACTGGGTGGTTTTTCATCCGGAAAGGCTTGAAGTTTATCACAGAATTTAATATGCAACTTTTGGAGAGAGCTGGGGAATTTGAGAGTTGGCAGTGAGGTTAGTATTTGACAACCAACAATATTTAGTTCTTGCAAAAGAGGCATGTCACCATCCAACAAACCAGTCCACTTCTCCAGATGAGACAATGATTCAAGTTCTAGGGTCTTCAGTGATGGAAACCTCTTATCATAAGCCAAATTGTTGCCACAAAATCTACTGTCAATACATTCAAGCGTATTCATTTCTCATACTTGAAGATATTTAAGCAATGGAAGTTTTCCAAGAGAAGGAAGGAACTCACAAGAATAACATCCACACACCTTAATAATCTCAAGATTTGAGAAGGAAGGGTTGCCCAGCCAAGCTAGAAAATTGATTAAACAACAAGAATGTAGTACCAGATGCTTTACATTTGTGTGAGGCTTGAAACTTGCAAGTAAGTTATCTGCATGCTTGATTTTCATTGGATACCAGAAGAGCTCCAGCTTCCGGAGATGTTTCATATTGATAAGAATGTCCTGGTAATTAGTCTCTTTTTCCTCGCTAATCAGATATCCAAACTTGAAGGTAACACGTAATTCCAGAAGGTTCACCAACTTCATCATGATAATACCCAACCGCAATACATGTACGCAGTGTTTGAAGGTTCGTCAGTTGTTCAATCCCTGGTGGACTGACAAATGGTTGATAACTGTCCAAATCTAGATAACGGAGGTTAGGTAGTTTCTCCATGCCTGCAGGGAACTGAAACACCCTCTCATTGCTATCAATTATCAATGTTTGGAGGTTGTGAAGCATACTCAGCTCCGCAGGTAATTCGTTAATGTTATTCTTAGATAGATCAAGGAACCTCAAATGTGTCATGTTGTAGATGGAATCAGGCAAATCTGAAAGACCAGCATTACATAGGTCCAAAACACGTACCAGGTTCAAGTTTAGAAATAGATTGCGAGAAACTTCCCCAATACGAGTGTTAAACAGTAGAAGCGTATTTAATCCCATGCTCTTGTGGAAGGCCTAAACCATTTGTTGATTCACAGTCACATGGCAAAATGAAGAATATCGAGCATATTTAGAGATATTGGATGGCGACGATACTCTCTTATCGTTTTGCACCATTTAATATAGTAGGAAATACCAATAGGTCCTAGAAATAATATATTAGAGATAGTCTAGTCCAGTTGACCTAGTCAACTGTCTGTTTGGTCCTTTTTGAAAATATAAATTATAGTTTGGTCCTAGAAATTATAGTTTGGTCCTAGGATGACGTCATGGATGATGTAATTTCATCATGTAGTAGAAGAAATACCCTTTTGAGGACCATTACATCATCCATGACGTCACCCTAAGATATATATAGTCAATTATCAAGAGAGAAGATATTATTTTCAGATTTACTTTCTCTCACCTCCATATTTTTAAATCTAGTATCTCTCTTCTCGTTTTTTCTTTTCTCTGCTACTGTAAAGAAGATGAAGAAAGAAATAAACTGTTGTTGTTGATTAAATAATGAAGACGACTTTTTTTTATTGAAGTTGTTGCTGATGTTGTTTAAATGATCTCTGATGAAGACGACATTTTCGGATCTGTGTTTTTTACTCGTGCTGAAGATGAATATGAAGATGAAGATGATGTTTTGCTGCTCCCGTTGAAGATGAATATGATGTTTGTTGCTCGTGTTGGTGATGAAATCTTTTTGAAGAATATTTTGTTGCTCATGTTGAAATTGGGATGATGCTCTCTGCTTCTGCCGCTCATGTTGAAGATGATGTTTGTCGCTCGTGTTGAAGATGAAGACGATCAAGCATCAAATATAACGAACTCGGATCTGCTGCTGTTGAAGAAGATGATGCTGCTGCAGTTCATTTTTACGCCGAAGAAGATGAAGATGAACATGATGATGTTGTTCATTTTTACAAATGAACTCTATTTTTTTTTTATGTTTTTATCAGAAGTTCATTTCTGGAATGAACTCTGGTTTATATATGTTTTTATCATGAGTTCATTTCTGGAATGAACTCTGATTTATATTGGTTTTTATCAGGATTTCATTTCTGGAATGAACTCTGGTTTATATGTTTTCTGAAAAAATAAGTAGAAATTAATAGGAGTTCATTTTGACGAATGATTGCTACAAAAAATAAGTAGAAATTAACACGAAAGGGTACTTCGGTCCATTTAATAATTTTAAATAATTATGGACCAAATGGAAAAGGTGATTTCTGGAAGGACTAAACAGACATGGCACCACCTAAAAAAGGACCAAACGATATTTTTCCCTATAATATATCCATCACCAGAGGATGAAATATATTCTGCCAAATTATAAACATGCTCGGGCATGCAGTAAAATGACTCACCAAAGTTTTGTACCTTAAATTGCAAGAAAGATTTATCAAGAAGTTCAACAAAGTACACAAATCCTACATCTTCCATCCTCATCCCATATTTAGGTCGAAGGAAACCTTCTACCATCCATAATAATATGAGTTTGCGCTTCTCAAACAAGTACAATTTAGGGAACAACGCGCAGTAAGCAAAGCACTGCTTCAGATGCATAGACGACAAACCATGATAAGCCCACAACAGATCTGAAGTAAATGGCTCAGTTAAACGTTCCTTTGACCGCATACCCTCTAATATTTGAAGCTTGACTTCATCTTCCATACAAGCTGCTACTAGAATACCAGACCATGCTATTACAAAGGGAAAACCTATAAACAACCTCACCATCTCCCGAAAAAATTGTAATAGTTCTGTAGGAGGAGAAAAATGAGTAGTGTTGTCATTCTTATTATACCCACTCGCAAAATATTTGAACAAAGAACATCAGTCTTTGTTACTCAGAGGCTGTGGATAGTAAGGTTGGATAGTCCTCAATAGTGAAGAAACCTTGGAGCTCCTAGTAGTAAGCAAAATTTTGCTTGAGTTTTCCCCTGCCAATAGAGGAGTTCTTAACACATTCCAGTCACAGCAAGTCTCAATCGACACACCATCTAGAGCAAGCAGAAACTTTCTCCCAGAAAGCAACTCTCCTAATATTGTATGAAGATGATTTAATTCGGAACTGATGTCAAGAAAGTTTGTGTTTCCAGTTGCAAATGCTTCTCTTGCGGCTCTTAGTTTATTTTTCTGTTTTTTCTTTAGATTTATCGTTATACTTTTAGATACAAAATCAATAAGAAATAGGGTAAACTTCAGCACGTCGGGATAAGAATCAGGAAATGAAACCCACATTTTCAAATCAAAGTGGCCTTTAACCCTTTGGTTATTATATACAAGCTTAGCAAGTATAGATTTACCACATCCAGCATCACCAACAATTGGAATAACCCCAATATCCCTATTCACCAATGGCTCCAACAATAATTTTATTACCGCACTTTCATCCTCTGGCCGTTCAATGGTACAAGAATGCCTAAATGTAAGTAGTTTCCTTATATCATTGTGTGGATCCGAAGGTTGATCATTAATAATAACATTTAAGCTATCAACCAAAGATGTAATACTTAATTCAGAAAGGGAATGATTACCTTCCCTTTGCATATCATCCATTGCATCATTTAATTTACAAAGCAACATCCTTAAAGTTGTCATCCAGCTGCGCATAGCTGCAGTCGATTTCTCCCCATTGCCATAGTTGTCTTTTAAGCACTCATTAATATGTGGAAAACTTAAATGAAGAATTAACTTCTTCTCTTTAGATGTCTCTGAATATAAAATATCAAGAATAATAAGCAAGCTACGCTTCAAGCTCGTAAGATCATCCATTGAGACTACCTCGATAAGCGAGGCTGGAATATAACCATCCAATGTATCCAGCATTTCGTGAACAATTACAGTGAGGAGCAGAACTTCATCCTCCAAACCCATATCCACCCGACGGTACATCTCTTTAGTTGATAGCAGGAAGAAAGAATGACTTGCTTTGAACCCCAAAACCTGTTTTAAGGGGGAATCGAACACCCCACCTCCCACTCGTCTGGAGTAGGTTGAACTGGTGTACACACATTTTGTTTTTGATAAAAACTAGACTTATATAAAACTTATATAGATATTATCTTCCTAATAAATTTATAATTACTAGTTATGACTAATTTATTTATAAGAAAACATCTGCTTCAAACATCAACCATGAAGCGACGCTTCACGCTTCGATATAATGCATCGCTTGCTAAAAATAAAAACGCTTCACGTTTTCAATACCTTGCTCCTCTGATTTCAAAAATAAAATAAAATAAGAAGAATTCCACACTCCTCCTTTAACATGTCAACATGCCATCTTCGTTGTAGCTGCAAGCCCCTTCTTCTCATCTCTTTGTCAATTATACACGAGAATTAACCATATTTAGAAATGCATGATGCGTTCATATTTGGGAATGCGTCTCACCTAAGTGATATTAGAATAGCGGATAAGTATTACTTTTCCAAAAAGACTAGCGGATAAATATTACTCCGCATCATCAATTTGAATAAGAAAGCAAGTTAGAGAACCATAGTGGGAGCTCAAATAATAAATGTGCATCTAAAATGTCTGCATAACCTGTTTATAATCCGAGGAGTGTGGTAGCGTTCCAAAGACACCGAGAATGATCAAATGGTTCTTCTGAAAAGAATATTCGATTATTTCGGAGATGTCGTGAACTTGGGCGCAATAATAGTGGAATATATAGGTTTCTTAGTTGCTCCATTCTACTTTACTTGGAACACATATTGGGTTTTTTTTTATATTGGCTTTTCTGACAATTTATTTAGGGATTAGTCTATGTTACCACAAAAACCTTAGTCACAAGAGTTTTAAGCTCACAAGATTTCTTGAATATTTGTTTGCTTATTTTGGACTTCATGCTGCATAGGTTAGTAAGTTACACATCTCTTTAAAACCCTGCTATTTGGACGTTGATGCGTATGGTATGAATGTTTATTGTATTGCTGAACTTATCATTACCAGGGAGACCCAATATCTTGGGTAAGCACTCATCGATATCACCACCAGTTCACAGATTTTGATAGAGACCGCACAGTCCAATTGAAGGGTTTTGGTTCAGCCATATTACTTGGCTTTTTCAACACACACATCTCAGAAAAAAGGTTTTATTCTCTAATTTATTTTTACCTTGTTGATGCCTTGGGACTAATAAATGATTATACACTATAAATACACATTTTTAATCTTTTTGTTTTCTTTGACAAGCATGCCTTTCTAGTTGTGTCTTTTTATGTATTTGTTGGTCGCTGGACACAAAGTGTATGGTGAAATCAATTAGAGGCTCTGTTTAAGAAAAAGAAATGTTTTTTCTCTCTCTCTGTATGACTCCTACTCTCTCCTCCCTACCTGATTTCTAACCGCTTCTCCTTTCTTTCCGGCAATTTCTAGACGTTTTTTTGTCCGCTTCTTCCTTAACGGCTATTTTCAACCGGAAATTTGCCTATCTTCATGTAGGAAACCTGCTACTTCTAAGCTTTCCTTCCTGTTTTCTTCTCCATTTCTTCCCTATTGTAATCATCATGAAATCAAGGCATTGCTGCTCCTGTAATTGCTTAAACCTTACCACAAATCACATGACTCACGCAAATCACTCAAAAACTATAGGCATCTCAAGAATCACGGGAATCATAAGCTCTACAGACACCTCAATCACTTCTAGCAACTATGTTCACTCTGTCATCCCAAAAAATTTACCATTACCTAATCAACTCAAGGTTCAATATGCAAATTCTATTGGCAACATTACAATTATAATAACCCTCGTAAATACCAAACCCCCAAGTTTCAATCTCCATTTCTACTATACTATTACAAGTCTATATGTCCTGGAGTAACAATACAACTATTCTATCACAAGCTCTCCCTAAAATATCTCTTCCCACAAATATAATCCATGTTTTCTATAAAGAAGCTGGTCCTAACCAAAAAAAATCCACAAAGCTCGATTCTTCTCAGTACAAAGATAAAAACTACTGGAACATACTCAAACCCAAGCTTCATTATAATAATCATACCCAACAAAGACAAATCATAATCAGATCAACCAATTTCAAATTCAAGAACCACAAAAATCCTTACATTAACATTTAAACAGAAAGATATCGAAATTGTTCAAACACAACCCAAACCATTAAATCAACTAACCCAAAAAGTTTTAAAAGCAACACCCATAACCCAAATAAACCTCAGTCCAATGGTAGGAATGGTTTTATGAAATTGCTCTCAATAATAAACAGCTTTTTATGGGTCACACATGTGTCCAGGTAGGAATGAAGAGAGAATCCTGCGACACGTTGAATGGTAGGAAGGCAAAACCCTCCGAATTGTTTTGAAAACCCACATCTTTTATCATTTTTGAAAACCCATTTTTCCTCACGATCTCTACGAAAAGGAAATCAACCACTTAACGAAGGTGGGAATATGCTTACTTACCTCGTTATCCTGCTCGGCGTGCACTAGCACCACTCACAAAGATCCATAGAAACGCCTTCGGTCTTCAATCCTGTCTTCATCTTCGGCTTCGGTCTTCAACTCTTGATGATAACTCTTGAACTTCGTAGAATCTTGACAATATAACTCTTTTCCTCTAATTCTTGTTGCTTGAAACTTCTTTGTAGATATTCCTTCTTCCATTGGCTTTATCGAAAGAACAAAACTAAAAACGAACTATACAAACCCAAAATATATATATATTTTTTCTCTTTTTTTTTTTATCAATTTTTTCTATCATTTTTTTTAACATAAAAAATAAAACAAATAATAAATAAAAACGAAATAAAACAATAAAACTAGTAATGAACCTAAAGAAATTTTCTCTTGTCTTTTTTTTTTTTTTTTTTTATTGAGACAATAGAAAGTAAAATACAAATAAAATAAAAACGTAAGTACAAAGGCCATGGTGTAAGTACTTTACCGCTTGATTCTTCATAACTTATATGTCTCGATATTATAAACTTCTCGAACTCTCATCTTGATAATTTTCACTCTTGTACAATAGTCTTCAACTTATAAAAATTCTGCTCCTTGTTTTGTTGCTTTACTTGAATCTGAAATCTGCTCATTTCGTACTGAGTTGCTTGTAAACCATGAACGTGTTCAACTTTCCTTCAAATTTGTGATGCTCCTCTTGTTGATGATGATGGTGTTTCTATGGACCTCGTTGGTGTAGAGAGAGAGATAAGGTGGATGGTGCTAATCGCGAACAAAATTACAAGTGGTATGTAAGTTAGCAATTCGATGTCACCATCATGGTTGATAAAAATAGCACTCAAGAAATCAAAATAGTGCTTCTATTGGTGGGAGGTTGGGCAGCTCACCATTCTGCCCCGAATTTACGTACGGTGACACACACTCTAAAAGCACAAATTTAGACAAGTACAAAGAATTGAAGGTCGGTGCCTCACATTATGTAACATGGGTAGTCTCCACTATGGGGATCACTACTCTAATACCAAATTCACCTGACCTTATTTGCCACTGCATGGTTAAATCCAACTTTAACTCTCATACAATTAAGAAACCCGATCATGTTCTCTCCACATCTCTAAGTTCACCACTCGTATGAGATTCTCGATGTAATCTTAGCGACATGTATACTATGTGACTCTAAACTAACCACAAGTTGGAGTTTTTTTTATTCACTAATTTACACAAAATTTGAAAAATTTACAACGCAAATGCTTAACCACTCCCCCACACTTAAACTTTACATTGTCCTCAATGTAAATTGAATCGTCCAAAGAAAGTCAAGGTGGGAAATCTTATTACAATATGCGACAAGAAAAATAAATAAAAACAAGACAAGAAAAACTAAAAGATAAGAGATACAAAACCTATGGGTTGCCTCCCATGTAGCGCTTGGTTTAAAGTCGTCATCCCCAACTATATCCGTGCAAGATTCATTCCCTATATACTAACAATCGGAAAAGTTGGGGATCCTTCCATAGAACCTGTTTTGCAAACACTAGCTTAAAAAAAATATTATTAATATAAAATAGAAACGAAGCTATTAACCGATAAAGTTTCCCACACACTTATTCTTGTCCACACTTGAAGTGTATAAAGAATATAGAAGTCGGGTACTTCCACGGTTTCTTGTTCCATAACCCCGCATAGTATGAGAATCAAGTATCTCTAATGGCGGAAATCGCGAAACAAAGTCATTCAACAATATTCTCGAAGCACATACATTCAAACCAATAAGAGGTAAAGGAGAAGAAACAATAGGCAACGGGTTAGACAAACCTTGCACAATCTCTTGTATCTCGGAATCCTCTTCATCCTTAAAAAACTCAAGTGAATTATTCACCTCATGTATATCATGGTCCTCTATCAAACCTTGCAACCATTCTTCGTCCGCTTCTCGCCTTAACCAAAGTTTCGACATAAACATCATCATTATAATCATTTGCGAGGCTCAATTGGGTCTTCCACAATATTGGTCATACTTGGTCACATTCTCAACACACTCCTCTTTGTTGTAAGGCACATACTCTTTTGCGGATGCAATATTGTCCATAAGAAATTTCTTTAGAACACTCCTTGCATCATCCTCAAGCTCTACCTTTTGAATAGGTCCTTGATCATTATAAAGATCAATGCTCGAGTAAGCTACACTAGTGTCATCATATTCCTTTTCAACTTCACCTTGATCGCAAAAAGACTCCATTGTACACTCCTCGGGGATGTCACCATAAATTGGTTCAAATGATGTATTTTCATAACAATCATCATCACTATCATAGTCAACATAAGATTGGTCCTCGCTGAATGATCATTATTACGATCATTATTACGATCAAGAGTTGAGTTAACTACACAAATATCAACGAAAAGTCCCCAAAGGTTCGCCTTTTTCAACATAATTATTCATTTCCTCTATGTATTCATCAATGCCCTTTCTTACGTCGGAAACACCTCTTTGAAGCTCTTGGAGTGATCCATCCAAATTCTGGATATAATGTTCCATTTGTTTGTAAAGCTCATTCAACAAGGCAAAAGTAGAATTACTTACTTCAGTATTGTTAGGCCAATTATCTTCCCTTTGAATGGGTGAATGATCATAACTACGATCAGAAATTGGGCCATACATACTATGAGCACATTCGGTCGATGAAATTGGTTCCACGCTTGGTTGTCTACGAATTGACTCCATGTTGTCCATAAATTATTGCATTTCATCTACCAAACTAGAAGAAATATTAATAGGAGCACAAGTATCATCCCTCTTTGTGGTTGCTCACTTACATACCCACCATAAGAAGGTTGGAATGTATGAGAACAACTAAAAGGGTACGTGGAGTATGGACCATAACCAAAGGATTGGTTTTGATTGTACTCCCCGTAATGGTGATAGTTGTCATATTTTTGAGGTTGAAAGCCGTATTGATTGCTCCAATATGCTCCGTCCATAGAAATTGGTACCTGAAACGAGATTCTCGAAACTCGGTTAAGAACCAAAGAATAAGAAAAAGTAAAACAAGACTAAAAAAAACAAAAATAAGAAACCAAAAACAAGTGACAACCGCTGCCTCCCAGCAATTCGCTAAAATTTGACCGGTTGTCACCGACACAAATATAAATTACACTTTCTTACTACTCAAAATATATAATGAAGTAAGGGCAAGAAAGGATCGTTCCCACGAGAGAGGTCTTGGTTGTCAATATGTTTCGGTATCTTATAAGTAACACGGGAGATTTTCTGATTGTGTAAATAAAAATAAACAAAAAGCAAAACAATAAAAAGTAAACACGCAAATCAAGGATGTGAAATATTGGATAAAGGTTTCATCTTCAATAGTAAACAAGTTTATGAATATATGAATATAATTCCTATTTAATCTCGCTATCATCAAAAGCCATAAAATACCTTATTGCAAGAATACTCCGTAAATTTCCTAATTCATCACACACACATTAGAGTCACAGATGTGAATTCTACCTAAAGAATAACCTAACGCCTTGCGCTAATCAAGTTCAATTCCTAGAGCATTAAATTTTCAGAAATAGGCTAAATCAATGCAATTGTAATACATTGCGCAAACAATTCGAACAAAGGTCAATTTCTACATATGACTACAAGGATGTATCACTACAAACCGTAATCATGTCATGCTACTCGTATTCAAGGTTATCGCTCGATGAAAACCCTAAAATAGCTATAGATATGGATGTGAGTTCAATCAATTCTAGACTTAACTAAACAAACATTCAATCATATTGCAATACATCAATCATGCAATTATTATAACCCGTAGAAATCAAACGATAATATTAAGAGAAAACTAATTCATAAAAATCATAACTTGGTTGCAAAATCCAACTACATCTTCAACCAATAATAAAAACTTAGTTACTTGTGTTTTTGGAAATCATCATAGAAAGCAAAGAAGAAAACTATCATGTGAAACCCTAGAAAAACAAGTAGAAGTCTCCCTAATGGAGATATCTTTAGGTTTGAGAAAGACTTTTCTATTTATATGTTTCTTCAATTCCAAAAGGATACTCTTTCCAAATTTAGGTCTTCTCAAAACCCATCTCCAACTAGTCCACCAAGCCCATGTGTGAGGAAAACCCATGTAAAATTATGTCCAAAATTCGTCGCCGAAAAACGGGATTATGGCCGGAAATTGGCCGCCGGTCGCCAGATTCCGGTCCACCAAAAATTATCTCCGACCACCTGAGCTTGTATCCGACTATCGTAACTCCCAAAGAACTCATTATCATTCTCTTCGGTTAGTCATACACTCACAATTCGAGCCATATTTCACAAATACACCATCTAAACTAACTCTGGATTCTTGCAAAACGCGCCCAAAAGCGTGACTCATAGCTCATATACCCGGCCGCCAAATCTTACATCCGACTCGCACCCCCTTCATGATTCAGTGAAACTTTGCAATTCCCACTTTCCATTCCGAAATCCGACACCTGTGAAGCACCACCGCTCGCCATTTCCCGCTCTGCTTCGCACTTCTTCGCAACTCATTCCATCCTCGGGCTCGCAAATTCTCCCATGTGTAATTTAATCTTCATCTCTTCACATCGAACCACCGGTGCCATTCAATTCCATTACCATTACCAGCTGAGAGCCGCTTCTTGCGCACCTATCTCTCAAGGTCTCCAAGCCACCAAAGACTAACTCCCACTCTCGATTCACATATCTGCCGTATTCAAACTCAATATCACCTGTAGCTTCATCCTGCAAATACTATCTCATAATCATTTCCAATCGCGAACCTCACGCTCAACTGATATCTCCCAGACCAATACTCATTCTTCTCGGCATCTCAAGCCAAAAGATGTACCTGGGCCAAGATCTCTTTGATTTCAGTTCATTTGCGGCTTCAAATTCCATCTGCGCCCGATATTTCAGTTCACCAAGATTTACCGGCTCATTTTGAGCCATTCTCACAAACCAAACAATCACTTCTTTCTATCGTATTCGGTTCATTCGGTCTTGCAACACCTCATATTCAATCTTGGCAAGAACAACAAAGAACAATCAACACGAGAACCATGAATTCAATTGCTCTTTAATCGTAATACCTAGTCAGTGCAAAGACTTGTACCAGATTAATGACTCTGCATCGCAACCAAACCACATTCCACTGCAGATCACTAAACTACGACTTCGTCCATTTTGTAATCTACCTAAGCACCACAAGACAACCTATGGCGGCATCAACATTGCATCCAAGCTCCTAATTCATTCTCGGCTAGACAATCCAACAACCCATATCTCCTTCCCTATCTATGCATTACGCGGCGTCTTCTCGAATTTATGGGACCATGGCAAATAGCAACAACTCCTCCAATTCTTCATTGCGATCTTCATTGGAAACAGATCACCACTGCAATGTAGGACCGAATATCACACAAGAATACTTCGCGAGTAATAAACAACTACGTCGCGAGGAAATAATTTAAATGACGCATCGATGACGGCACGGCCTTAACATGAGAAAAGTGTGAAGACTTGGCGAGATTTAGAGTGTCGCGAAGTCTAACACTTACATATTTGCGACGCTTAGCAAGAATTCCCGAAAATAAAGGACGGATGTATTTAGTCATCCACTATGTAATACCCTATATAAAGGGTTGAGTAAGTCTCATTGAAAGGGGGATTCTTTTGAATTGTTACAAGTCATTAGGAGAGAAAATTAAGAGTGATTGTAATCTCTTTAGCTACGATTTCTACATTTCTTTGTAAACCTTTCAAGAAAACAATTAATAAAATATATTACTATTCATCTTCAAAATGGTTAACTAAACAAATTCGAGTGAGGGGTGTAGTGTGGGATTTCACCCAACTACATATGCGCTTAAACATGGATGAGTAGAAGATCAATCTTGTGAATTGGAAGAATCGGGTGTAACAAGAAAGAAATCTCAATAATTTTTAACAAGTTACTTGAAATTGAGAAATAGCTAGAAGAAAGAATGCATCAACAACCAACGATCGTAAGGAGAAGTGGAAGATTAGTTGGAGAAAGGAGAAATGAAGTAGGTGAACCATCAAGGATAAATGCAAGAAATGGAGAAGAAGGTCGAATTCAACTACCAATTCAACCACCAATTCAACCATCAATTCAACCACCAACTCAACCACCAATTCAACCAAAGATCTAAAACAGAGTAATCGATTATGATAGGGTGAGCGTGCATACATGGAGATCAGATTTTATGGAAGAAAGAGAAGAAGTGCAACAATTGATGAATAGTGGACAAGAAGAGAAATCGAGAGAAGAGATGGGAGAAACAATTCGTGGAAATGAAGAAATTGCAGCGTTAGAAGCGTTGAGACGAGACAATACATGAAGAAAGGCGTTAGAAGCGGCAAGAACGCGCAAATTTAACAAGGCAAAACCACGAATTAAGGATGGAAAATAGGAGGTTGCAAAATAGAAGATCAAGGAGTAATAACGAGATCGAGATCGGGGATCGATTAGAGAAAACGCTAGAAGAACATTACCCGCAAAAACGTTAATGAAGAAAATTTGGAAAGAGAGTTAAATTTTGGTGAAGGAGGTCGCGATGAGAGAGAATTAGTAGAGAATCGTTATATTTTAGTGAATGATCAAAATGATGGAAATCGGAAGATAGGGCGAATTCAAAATGCAATAACCCAGCTTAATGAAGAAAATCGGAAGAAGGAAGGAGAATACTACATGGGAGAGAAACACAAAGGAAACAAAAGTAAATTGAAGATGACATTGAAAATATTATACTCGAACAAGCGCGTTTAGCTCGCGAGAAAAGAAAGATTGAGACGAGAGATGGAAAATGGAATTGGAAGAAAGATTCGAGCGGAATAATCATGACAATCGAGAAAGAAGGGCGCGAGCGAAATCGCAACAATGGAGATATCAACGGAATATGAAAGAATACAAAAAGTAGACACTCTAACGAAGAAGGAGGAAGCGGAAATTAAAGAGACCGATAAATTCAAATTCTCGAGGCAAATGAACAAATTCTCATGAGAATTGGCGAGAGATGAGAGGAATATTGAACAATGAGAAGAGAAGGAGGGGAGAAGACATTAGATGAAGCTATCGCAGTAGGTCGCAAAAATCCTTTTACATTAGAAGTGCATCTAGGAGAATTCCCCAAAGTGCAACTTACCACATTAACTAGCATTTTTGATGGGACAACTTGTGCAAGACAACACATCAAGGCTTACGTGAGATGTATGCTACGGGGAAAACTATGATGCTATATTGTGCAAATACTTTGCGTCGAGTTTTAACGAGAGAAGCGTTGAAATGGTTTGAGGGTCTACCAAGGAATACAATCACATCATTCAATCATTTACAAGCTATATTTTTAGGGGCGTATAAGCAACAACTCTTCGCCCGGCATTGAAGATGTATTTGGGCTAAAACAAAGAATTGGCGAGAGCTTGAGACATCGACATAAGATGGAAGACGATGTGTAGCGAAATGGTCGGATTTGTGGATGAAAGATACCTCATACTATCATTCATAAATGCTATGTTCGCAACCAACTTATTATATGTTCAAGTTTTTAATCAAGAATACAATCACGATGACCGAATTGAGAGAATTGCAAGAGGAATATATTGCTTTGGAGGAAAGACAAAAATGAAGTAGAATCGCACTCCAGCCAAGAATACAAATTCAAGTGTCACAATGCAAGTTTGTTACCCAGATTAGTACAAACCAGTGAGTACCTCATGGGCAACAAGAAAAGCAAGATGATGGATGACAAAAATTAGTACCCGATGGGAAGCCGAGATCAGGAAGAATTTGAAAGATAAAGAAATCACTACAATCGTGAGCAATAACAAGATTCGGAGACTTGATCACCGCAAGAAACCTATGGAAGTCAAAAACAAATTATCATGGAGGACAAACGACGTCATAGAGTAGTATGGGAAGAAATCAAAGATACCACCACTAAATACTAGTGTGGAGAAGATATGGGAAGCTATACTCTTGATGGAGAATATACCTGCACCATGGAACATAGGGAGTGAACTGCCACCAGTGATAGAAGTCACGAATTCTGCTCTTACCATCGTTTTCATGGACATCTGACAAATGACTGCCGAAACATCAAAAGAATTATCCTTAGAATGATTGATCAGGGAAGTTAATCACTTTTTGAAAAGCGAAGAGAAAGTTCAACATTTACCGCCGCCACCATCAAAGGGAAAAGGAAATGTTCATGATAGAATTGAGTAAAGCTAAAAATTTGTTTTGCAACTCCATTGTTCATTCATATCGCACCATTGAAGATTTTCATGATAACGTGCTTCATTAGGGTTTTTGCAGGGATGTTAATGATAATGAGGTAATGAACATTGCGAGGAAATCGCAGTTAAAAGAGTGGCGATTCAGATTATCTCTTTCTCGTAAGAAATACCCAAAGGTAGAGAAATACATGATAACGATTGGTGGTAAAAGCGGTTATTAATCCAAAACTTGTTGATGGGGAAGATGATGAAGCGAGAAACTTGCTTAATAAATAGAATATTAATCGATCTTTGGGAGTTCAAATCAACATTCTTTTTTACCATACTTACAAGACTATGGGAGGAAAAGATGAAGATTTGATCCCTTCAACATACAAAATATATGGTTTCAACGGTACCGCGAATAAGCTCAAAGGAGAAGTACACATGAGAATACCTTTGCAAGGATTGTCAACTGATATCTTGTTTTATGTGGTCGATGTGGAGTCCCCTTATAATGCATTGATTGGAAGGCCATGGTTGCATGAAATTCTGGGTGTGGCGTCAACGTATCATCAGTGTATAAAGTTTCCCCATCCTAGCGGTGTTGGAATTATTAAGGGAGATTGGATAGAATGGGAAAAATGTTATGAGATCGATGTGGGAGAGCTGTGAAGAGAGAGCCGCAAAAAAGAAGGGATGGAAGAAGAATATAAAAGAAGAACAAAGAAAAGAAAAGATTGATGGTAGATAACATAAGTATAAGAAGAGAAGACACATTGCGAGGTGAAAATATGAAGGCAAATTGAAAGTCATGCGGAAAAGAACTATTCGTAGGTTTTAATGATACGAGGCGAGAGAGCGAAGTAAAAGGTGTAAGAAGTGAATAATTGCGAGAAGTGACAAAGGTTAAGTGGCGGGCACGTCGAGGGGACAAGAAGAATAAAAGGTAGTTGAAGACGCTTTGCGAAGTGAATACATAAAGGCAGTTGAATGGTGCGAGAGACAAAAATAGTAGGATCAAAAGACTAAAGAAGTGAATAGTTGTTGTTATCAAAATTAAGTGAGAGGCATATCAAAAGTAGGAGGAAGAAATAATAATTGAAGAAGAAATGTCACGAGAATCTCGCGATCAAGAATGTATGAAAATCCGATTGAAGAGTTGAAAAGAGAATGTTGCGAACAAAGCAAAATTATGCGATAGCATCGCAAGCAAAATAACATGAAATTATCAAGAATGAATGATTAATTGAATTAACAAAAATGAATGAGTGAGTGAATGGGACGAACCTTTATGGCGTACACCTAGTTCGCAATAATATTTCGTAAGAGGCAAATGTAAGACCTAAAGTGCGTCATATAAGGAGGTATCTCTTGACATGGCTCGCCGAAAAGGTTACCCAACTCTGGAACCTGAATCATGGAGATTGGGGATAATAACATCCATCCCAGAGAGATACCTTGGATTTCCAACTATATAAGGTTATACCCTGGTTGGACGACCGAGGGTCTCTTCCAAGGAGTCGGCCATGACCAAGGCGCCGAGGTACACGGTTGAGTCAAGAGTGCGGGGAGCATGGAACTTCCTTACCACTCTTGACAAGTCTTGGAACATCTTTGGACTCGGCACGAAGAAAACTCCACTTAGGGTGCGGTCTCGTAACCATAAGCCCTATAGGTATAAGGGATAAGAGGCTGCACAAAAACAATCGCTTGTTGTTAAGACCGGATGGGAGGAGCTAGTCTTGTATGGCCGATGTACGCCTCCTTGAAGGGGCAACCAGGGGATATGATAAGGGAGGCACCCTCCATTAGGAGAGTGATAAGTGTCAAAAGACGCAAATGTCATGAGACTTTATTTTTCGCAAGGAAATATAGGCTTGTCATATTTGTGCAATGATCCTGTGAGGCAATAATGACGCAAGGATAAGGCGAGATCAATGGGTTATTGCATGAAAATGCAAAAACGTCCTGCGATTTCGTCGCAGAGACGATAATGTCATGGGATTTTACACTCGCAAGAGTATTTAAGCTGTCATATTGTCGCGGATAAAATATCCTGCAGGGCAAAAATACTTAGTAAATGATAAGACAAGGTCAATGGGTCATTACATGAAAATGTAAAGACGTCCTGCGGTCTTGTCGCAATCGAGGGGTGGCGAAATAAGACCTTTAATTAGGAAGGCAAAATAAGACCACACAAAAACGATAAGGCAAGATTAACGGATTTCTTCATTTATGGAGACATTCTGCGATCTTGTCGCAATAACGAGCTTCAATATCCTCATGAAAACAGATAACAAAAGTAAATCTCTCATTTGAAAATGAATAACAGAGGCAAGTATGGGAATGAATAGGATAAAGTTTTGTTATTCATTTCCATATGAGGAATTTATGCATTCATAATACTAGTTAGTCGAATTATAAAAGAGAATTGCTTGATTAATATGTGCAAGTAAAGAAAACAAAGATTGAATTCATATATGACAATCCAAGAAGATTGAAAGAGTATATATATTACAAGTCGCGGAAGAAGAAAAAGAAGTTATTTCTTTGAAGAATCATCTTCTTGGTCGATTCTTCGATTTCATCGATCTCTTTGCTGATTCTTCGCTCGCTAGCATCACTATCGAGACATCTCAGAAAAGTGTATCTTCAGAATATTCTCGCGAAGACAAGGATATGAACTAAGAGGAATCTTGTGATCATTGCAAACTATCTCAATAGTTTGATTGCGAAAACGAATCGCATAATTATTAAAGTTCGCCAACGTAACTTGAGTTGTTTCTTCAGCTTTAGAATATTTTTTGTTGCTAAGAGAAAAGTCTTGTCAGTTGTCCTTTTTCGAGACTCAAGTTCTTCAATCCTTGTTTGAAGTCTTTTCTCGGATTCAGAACATATGACAATATATTAACAATTTAACAGCAATGCTACGGAAATAAGAAATAGCAAAGTATAATAAACAACCTTCTCTGTCAGATATCATATCCTTAACCAAGGCAGTATGCTCGGCATGAAGGATAACATCAACACCTAAATTATTCCTGGCATTATCTAGAACCTTCGCAGCCCAAGCAAACTCATCATCATTATTTATAACAAGAAGTGAACGAACTTGTTCTTCTCGCTTGATAAGCATGGCATTCGCGAAGGGATTCATCTCGTTCAATTTTTACTTCGAGAAGAGACTTTGAAATTTTGCTAATGCTCGTGCACTCTGTTAGTAATGCGATCTTTCTCATTTATGAGATTACTAATTTTCTTCCTTAAGATTTTGGTTTTATTATGGGAATTAAGGTACATTAAAATTGATTAGCTAAACTTAAACTAGCTCTATGCTCAATCTCTAAGAGATGACATTTGGATTGAAGATCCTTTAATGGAAGGAGGTTAGTCTTATTTGAGGAACTACTTAAGATTCATTGAGATGAGTAAGAAGGACGTCATCATCCATGGGCTCGGGAAATGAATGGAGAAGAATGGCTTCTTCGGAGAGATTATATATGTCTGCGAAAATAGTAAGTCGACAAAGAAAAGCAAATGATAAAATAAAAAGGATTTGAGGAGTAAAGATTGTTATACCATAAAGTGCTGATTTGCACTTTGAAGAGTAGATACTCTATTAAATTTGAGAAGTAAGCTCACCTCCAAATTTCATGTTTAATTCTTTCATCTTTAAAGTAGATGTCAGCTTCAACCTCTAGTTCTCGGATTTTCTCTTTAAGTTGCAAATTTTTCTTTTCAAGATTGTGGTGTCTTTTTTCAAGGTCTGAGGCAACGACAAAAGAAGCTCTCCCAGACTATAAAGGAAATATGGGAACGATTAAGATAAAGCTTATAATTGAAGTCACAAAGAAACAAATGGATGTGAACATACCAAAGCAGTGAGAGCATTTAAGTGATTTGGAGGTCAACGTTCGGGAGACTCCGCGAAAGGACTCATTATCCTCTAATAGCGGGGCATCGCAAATTTTAGCGAGAGCTCACGCAAGTAGCATTAGATGATCATCTCTAATCCTTGCATAGAATCGGAGAAGACACCTGAAAATTGCGCCATAACGAGGTAGTCAAGTGACTCTCTTTCGCGGAGGAAGTACCAACCTCATTTTCACCCTCACTGAAATTTTCATTGGTTTGAGAAGAGAGCTGGGTTTTCCGTTTTTTAGAAAGCGGAGCGAAGACTTGTCCTTGCGAAAGGTAGTTTTATCCATGCCTTTAGCCTTCCCAGCTTGACCTTCGCGGCTTAACCTTTTCAACTTCAACCTTCGCATACGCATGAAGATAAGAAACAGAGGCAACAATATTGTTTGAAATAACAAAAGAAAATGTTTCTTACTTCATCCGTGAGCGATCGAAGTATCACCAGGGTACTCGGTTTTGGACTTTCTCTATATTTCTTTCTCATTCTGGTGATCTAAATTTTTTGAAAGTTAATAAATGAAAGAGGAAGAAGATGTCGCAAAGCGAAATTGAAGAAAGGAAATATACCTCTTTTGTCTTCTCAGGCCACTTAAACTCCCAAGGATGATAGTTCGCGAGATGTGCTGGGAGAACATGTGAACTGCGATGTAAGGTCCACTCAAAAGTAAAGGAACAACCCACCATCTCTCATCCTTGGAATGACGGGGAGTACTATTGTTGCCGAATGCCAATCAATATCTTGCATAAGCAATTTGTCAAAGATCAACGTTATCATTCTTTTTCGATTGAGCACCCGGTACGAGATTTATCATTTCTCATATTTATAACCGAGTAATTCGCGAAGAAATTGTCCACGGTATACTTCTCGGTAACTATTTGTATGTTTACAAACTCGGGATACCTAACATTATCGGGTATAAAGATCCTTTACCGGCGCCACGATAGCGAATTCAAGCATTAAACGGATGCGTCGCCACTCAATTGATAGACGGCTCGCGAGAATTTCTCATGAGAAAGAATTTCGTAGAATAATGGCAACTTCGGGATTGTACGAGAGGAATGGGAGTCCTGCGAGAGTTGACCCAGCGAAACTATGATTTTATGATCATCACATTGATGATCAGAAAACAATTTTGCAGAAAGGATAGATGAAGATCCTTGATTGGGAATGGTTGATAAAGTGAAACCCTTTTCCTGTAATTTCTTTTGAACATCAGTAAAAAGATTTGTGTATGTACGACCAAGTGAAGCCATTGTTAGAAGTATGTGAATGGATAGAGACTTGAAGATCAAAAGGATGAGAAAAGTGTAGGACTGTGGTAGCAGGAGCGCAAATTGCGGAAGGAGAGAGAGAGTTAAAGAAAATTTACAGAAGGAAAATAAAAGAGAAAAAGAGAAGGGTAAGAAAGCTATATATAGAGAAGAGAATCCTCGAGAAAACAAATGCATTTAATGCGATATGGGACGTAAATGGTCAAGAATAAACGGTTGAAAGAGACGTGTCAAGAAAAGAGTGGAAGAAGAAACACCTGTAATAAATTCCGTACATAAATAAAACAAGTAAAAATGAACAATCGCGAGATAAAAAATGAGCAGTTGCGGCACTTTAAAATATTGGTTCTCATGACATTCTCTTCTTCGCAGAGAAGACATGAGAAGAGGCAAGATGTAGGACCGGGAATATCGCGACAAAGAATATTTCGAGAGTAATAAACAACTAAATCCTCGCAAGGAAATAATTTAAATGACGCATCGGATGATGACAATAACATGAGAAAAGTGTGAAGACTTGGCGAGATTTAAGAGTGTCGCGAAGTCTAACACTTACATATTTGCGACGCTTCGCGAAGAATTCCCGAAAATAAAGGACGACTTAGCACATCATCCACTATGTAATACCCTATATAAAGGGTTGAGTAAGTCTGTTGAAATGGGGATTCTTTTTGAATTGTTAAGCAAGTCATTAGGAGAGAGAAAATTAAGAGTGATTGTAATCTCTTTAGCTCTGTTCTACATTTCTTTGTAAACCTTTCAAGAAAACAATTAATAAAATATATTACTATTCATCTTCAAATGGATTAACTAAACAAATTCGAGTGAGGGGTGTAGTGTGGGATTTCCTGCAACTACATGCAACTTTAATTCCATCTTGCCAGGACTGCTCCCATCGAACCACAGCATCTCAGTTTCACTGCTGGCTTTGAACAGTTCCTTAGCCTCAATGAACGGCAAACATCGGCAACCTTCACTTAATCGGTTCCCGTGATGCTCCATGGCTAGACAACATCAACACAATAGATAGCAGCAACACTTTAGCTTGACTTGTTGTTCTTACTCGACATAACCCTGTCTCGACTTCACGATGTTATTCATTTCCTTCCACTCCATCAAGCTCATCTAATGTTAAATATAACCCAGTAACTCCTCTCTCGGCATTGGCAGCAAAATCATCCTCACTGCAATCACAACTGCCATCATTTAGCTTCACCACCATCCTCACGGCTAGCAAATCCTGGCAAAGATGCCACAGACCAACATCAAACTCAGCTGCGACAAGAGCTCACTAAACCCTTATAACCAATTCAATCTCATACTCAATTGCAGCGAGAACCCATCAAACTCAGGCCATATTCTTGTAACTGCGATCTCCTTCTTATTCAACTGCTATTCTCAACACCAACAGTTCTCCACTTCCACCACCATCACACTATGTACAAGCCTCCAATACCAGTAACCCATTCACCGTAGTATCACCTCCATAACTCAGCCAACTTCTTTGTTTATCTGATTTCTAAATCAAGTCCTAGCCCATTGTACTGCGTCAAGAACCTCAGCTGAATATGTGCTTGAACTGCAACCTGAACTCGAGCTACTTCTCCTTGGAACAAAGCAAATGAAGCACATACCGTGGCATTCTTTACTGCCTGAACTTGGTCACTACACATACCCCAGCCATTGCCTAATAACTCTCGTACACAACCCTTGAACTATGGCTTGCAGCTACACACAACTAAGGGAGAACTGGTCGTGATTGAAACTGAATTTACAAGGACTGATCACTCAGGGATTTTCACAAACACCTTGTATGCCAGAAGCTGGTGATACACATTGAACTTGTTGTTCATTCTTAAACCATTCCATCTCCTTCCCTGTAAACATTTTCACATTCAACACAAGACCCATTCATTTATAATCATTCATTATCTCCAATCTTCTTTATTCGTCACTATCGTCAATGGCGAAACTCCAACTTCTTCTCTATCTTTCCGGACCAAATCTCCTCATACATTGCTGCAAACTCGAACCCAAAGTGAGAACCAACTTCCCTTGTTAATATGAGAATGTCTCAGTACTCAAAACTCTTCTTTAGACTCTCCGTTCATTATCTGTTTCGGCAAGAAACGGACTTGGTGCAGCCGTAAAGGAACAACAAGAACTGATATGAACTACACTTGACCCAATTCTGTTTAGTTTTAGTAAAGGAGAGGTGGGTGGCCCTTAACGAACTGTCTGTCTGCTTTTAGTGATTTTGTCAGCTAATTACCCCTTAACCTCCACGGTACTGCTGGTAGTGATCCCCTTAAAGAGTTGGCCCTTAACCTTGACTGGGCTCCGGATAGCGTTCGCCCATGAAATGATAATTTTGCCATTTTTACTCCAATTGGGTGATTTCTCCATCTTTTCGTCTGTGCGACTCCAGAGTACCTAATAACTCAAAAACACGCGTAAAATACATAATTTACTAGAAAAATAGCAAAGAAAGCATAACCAATAGATAATAAATAGGGTGTATTCTACACCTATCAACTATTAGTAACCTCATCTGGTACATGTTGTCTACTGCTTCCTCTACCATCTCCGACCTCCACATCAGCAAAAAGGTTACTAGTATCCTGATTAATCAGAGCGGGTTTTGGTTGCTTAAAGTACTGACGGAGACGCTCAACTGGAGAATCAACCAAAAGTTCATGAACAACTCCTGGTGGCCCATCATCTTGCAAACATTCCTCGATATTCATTTCGACGTTATGATGCATATCATCCAAAATACCAAGAGAATTTCTCTTCAAATTCAGGCGATTCACACCCTCGAGGAAAAGCAATTCCATAAGGCAATCGAGATACGCAGTGCTCTCAAGGATACCAGTGAATTCTCTGCTCAATGTTAGCTTCAACCATCTTCCGTTTACCCTTTCGATCAGATTTCTTCGTAGCTTCAGACATAGTACTTGGATTAGCAAGCATATCAACAGACTTGCAAAGGAAAATGGAGAACAATTGTATAAGATTTTAGAACAATTTTTCACTCTAGAAGAGATATTTATAAAGAATTCTATCGATTGGTGTTGGGTCTTCTCACCATTAAGTGACGACGGTTCCCAAAGAACAAACCTTTCCGTCTCCAACACCCTTAATCCTATCTATGTCCTTCCAAATTTCTCGCAACTAGGGCATCAATACCTACAACCTAAGATGATTAACTGGTCTAATTTAAGGTTAACGAATTCCATATTTCATTTCTTGATAGATGGAGATTGGAGGCTAGCCTGCATTACATTTAGCGGTTAGACAAGTTCGGTGCAAATAACAGCTCAATCCTACGCACGCTCCAACCACACGCATACGACTCGGACAATTACATTTCAGAAAGGATCAAACAATCCAGCTGAGTGGAATTCTGAATCACTTGAACTAAGGCTCAATAGAGAGTGGAAGTGGGCTAACACTACACTTGGCGTAAACAACAGTTCGGTGCATATGTTTGCCCATACCAGTCACATGCTCACGACTCAAATGACCACAGCTTGGTCTGGCCCAAAAGCTACTGCTGATTGGCAAGCTAACACTTCTCTGGTCATGCAAAAGCCAGCCCATAAATCTACGCTTAGAGCATTGGAAAGTTCGGTACATATACCTGCAAATTTCTATGCACGCGCCAAGCACACGTACACGACTCAGACATATATAAAGCTGAATGAACTCAATAACCCTTCTGATTGGTACTCTGACTCTCCTCTAGTCTTTTTCAAATTTGAATCCAATGCTGATAATCACAGACATCAACTAAGGCTCAGTATACCTCTCTCTCAATGGCATATTTTACTCATTATCTGGCGTATTCCTGTCCTTAATCCATTCTCTCAGCATGCTATCATAGAAACAGGTTTAAACACTATGCACATTAGCTATCAATACCTCATTAATGGCCATATTAATACTTTTGATAATAATGTAGACACTTTTATCATAAATAGAACTCACGGACTAACCAATTATTATCATAAGTATATATTGTATTGCTCTGGAAATTGGTTTTTTGACATGTCCCTCTCACAAGTTTGCCAGTAGTCAACAACATCATTTTAGTCAGTAAAGCCAAACAACACAGTAATAGAATCACTTGGATAGCACATGGTACTTGTACTTCATCTCTGATTACATTTGGATTATAGAGCATCATCACTACCACCTGCAACAAAACAAAAAAACATACTCTAAGTACAAATCATAGCTACACCACAAAATTCAAATTAAAGTTCTTAGTTCAAGTACTACTCATACCACCATTCTCTCACTCATCCACATCACCACCACCATCACTAAAAATCATTCCATGGCCTCCTCCTCAGGAACAAAATCCTCAGATCAAGTTGAAAATCTAGTAGAACAGATGAACTCTTCTAAAAAATCCCTGAAAACCTTTTCACCAAAGTTTTTATTATTTCTGAGAATACTCTACCTAAAAATAAAGAATATTGTCAATGGGTCTTCATTGGAAGATATTGCAGCAAAATATCCCATGAAACCAGAACTATCTCAAGGTTCATCAACTCAAACTGGGAGCTCAGGAGAAACGCAGAAGTGAATCTTTGGAAAAAAATAAGAAATTATTATTCTATAAAACTTGGCAGCATAGAAGAATACAAAGTGTTTAGAAAATGAGGTACCAGTGGAATTTTTGACAAACTAATAGTTTTAACTGAAGTTCCACCTGCTGTACCTGATTTTATTGATGAAGCAAACTTCTATAGCGTAAGGATTTGGGCATTGGTCAAAAGAGTTCCAAGGAACATCATCCCTGATATGAGTAACATCATCAAACCAGTTGGAATCTTTCAAGACGCTAGGAAAGCTTATGGGAGAGATGAAGATGAAAAGAATCTGGAGGTATTTTTAACCACTGATTTAACTAGAGCTCTAAAATATGGCATTGATGCTTATGAAACCCCAACCATCTCACACTGGCTTGAAATGGAATATGCTCTGAATGGAATTTCTTTCTGTAAGGTATGCAGAATTCTTGATCACCGTGGCCCACTATGTGAGAAGAAATAAGAAAAGTAAAAAGACGAGGGTACCCAAATATACCTCAATCTAAAAAAATTCCACCTATAAGTCCTTTATCCTAAAGTGATTGTCTATGGACTGAGTCGAGACAATACAACTAATCGGTTCACACTTCGTGTGATCATCTATGGATACGAGATCGAGACAATACGATAACAAGATAACTTGTGTGATTGACTATGGATACAAGATCGAGACAATACAACAACGAAGTATCTTTACTTGATAAATGGTTCGGACTTAACCAAACACAATAGGATTACTATCAAGTAAATAGGAATTAACGTTTGTATATTTTACTTCTAATTATAATAAAAAAATTATAATTGCGGAAATAGAAAAGTAAAAGACACAACAAGATTTTGTTAACGAGGAAACCGCAAATGCAGAAAAGCCCCGGGACCTTGTCCAGAATTGAATACTCTCAGGATTAAGCCGCCATACAAAATCTAAACCAATTTCGTATAGTTGAGACCAAGCAACTAAACCTATAGTTCACCTAGTTCCGTCTGTATCCCTGCGCCTCCAACTTGTTAATAAGTCACGCACTTGGAACAATTCCTTTGGTTCGTATTCCACACAGTAAAGGAAAAACAAATATGTTTGGTAACAATTTTAAATCAAGTGATATGAGTTCGACAAAAGGCTCTTCAGTTTATCCCAATAAACTCCTTTGTCAGGTCCTTAGATCTATCTAATAAAAACTACCAAAGTAATTGTCAAGATTTTGCAATCAATACTTTGAATCACAAAGAATTGTATTGATTCCGATCTACTCAACTAATCAATCCAATCTACCACAAGGATAAACCGATTATAGTTGGATCCTCTTTAACCGAAACAAGTATTGTGCACACCAAGGATTATGAACCCAAATCAGAAATCTTCTTCGTCTTCAAATATTCTTAGATCTTCAATAAACACATGCACACAATCAACTTGAATCTCTTCTGATCAATCACACACATAACGGAGTCTGTTAACAATGGATTATCACAAGACGTCTTTAGATCTACAAACAGTATAAAGATCCTCGTCGAAACTTTGATCTAGTTTGAGTGAATCTTATATCAGAAGAGAAGATTCTCAAGCATAAACAAACTAGGTGCAATCAAAGTTCAACAACCGTTAGTCAATCAAATCAATTGAAAACTAATAATAAACTGCAGTTATCTAGTTTCCACCAACGGTACTAATAGAGCTTCACAATCCCAAAGAAGTCTTTAAACCGAGCGGCCGTAAGAGATTTCGCCTAATTAGGTTACTTTTCTCTCCGAATAGGAGGCTCCACCAGTAACGACACAACTAGGTAGTTTTTATGGCTCTGAGGATTAGTTTGCTCGAAATGCAAAATTCAATATTTGTAGACCAAGGAAGTTTGGGCACCAAGGAATTTCCAAAACTGAAAATATTCTCAAGATATGCAATATATTTCCAAATTCGGTTTCCATAATTACTGGAAATGCTTTGTCCAAATAATGACCGAAAATCTCTTAGAAAATCTCCAACTAGTAAATGCACATTACTAATTTTTATTTTCTAAAGATATGCAAAACTAACAACCTTAATTAAAAGATTCTTAATTTATTTCGATCCGGGATTCTCCTTTAACTATTAAGGAATATCTTTGAACAATAAAAGACAAGCGTTACTGCACATATTCAAAGTATGTCGACATCTTAACTTAGTAAATCATCTTTCATATTTACTATCTTGGAATCGATTTGCCACACTTCCAAACAAGTTTAGAATTGGTTCATCTGAATTCCAAGAACTATATGATTGATTATCCTATCAAATCACCAAACATGGGTTTCACGGTTCTACCAAAACAAGTTTCGGTTTTACATCCATGTGGGTACTAGAATTAGTCACGCTAGCTTTCCAAAACTTGGTTGACTAGGTACTAGGATCGGTTCCCACATATATATGGTATCTAACTTGTATTTTTTGCACATGTCCATAGGATCGGTTTCCAATATTTAAAAACGTGTTGCACATGTTCATAGGATCGGTTGCCAATAACTAGAAACTTTCTTCACCTCTTACAAGGATCGATTCCCCTTTTGTGATCGGTTGCACCTCTAACTAGGATCGGTTTCCCTTTGCCCAGAGTTGGTCATACCTAT
This sequence comes from Papaver armeniacum, assembly GCA_023531295.1. Lineage (NCBI taxonomy): Eukaryota > Viridiplantae > Streptophyta > Magnoliopsida > Ranunculales > Papaveraceae > Papaver > Papaver armeniacum. The sequence goes on along the minus strand of JAJJWW010015956.1, from coordinate 59,543 downwards.
TGCAATAAATCGATCATACCATCTCAGGTGATTGCTTAAGATTGGTTTCGCTAATAAAAGTCATACCAATACAAAATTCAGGCCCTGTGAATAGTTTTACCAAGAACATAAGCAAGTTATGAGCGGTTATACTAATCACACATATTGGTAGTTCAAAAAGATATGCAATGAATAACAATACCAATAAGCCTAGCGATTTCCCTTTCGATTCACAAAACAAGTTTATGAATGTACTTCCTTTAAACGAATGTAAAACATTGTTTCCTAGGATGAAATCTTCACCTTATACCCATACATAATCACAATAGCATTCAAACGATTATGTCGATGTCTTATATACAAAGTTCAAAAGATAAGCGTTATACTTCGTATTGTATTCCTTAATACTACGTCTAACTAGAGTATAATCATTCATAGATTTGCAGTTATGTTTTCAATATGCACGACTTGAAAGATACGTTAGGGAATGAAACAGTTCAAGTCAAATATTACTAACCTCAAGTGGAAGGATGATGTCGTCGTTGTAGCTCCTTACTTCTTCACTTCTTCAAGTATTCACGTAATACTTTTAATGTCTCATATCCTAATACTTTCAAGCTAACCTATACGAAATTGACTCTGGTACATAATCAAGCGACTCTTTAAATGAGTTTTGGTTCACTAAAATATGACAACCAAACTTGACATACCAATGATTGGTGAGTTCAACCGAGCTATGCTCTAACAATCTCCCCCTTTGTCAATTTTAGTGACAAAACTCTTACATCATATGGATAAACAAATTAAAAGAATTCATTACACATACGATTGATTCCCAAATTCAATAGCACAATAACCTGTATACATTCAATCCATAAATGCCGTTGTTGACATTATAATAACAAAGCTAATACTCCCCCTAAAGGTAAGATAGGTAGATTTACAATCTGTACGTCTTTGTTATTCCCTTTGTAGTCCATGTAACTATAAGTATCAATATGATATGCTACCCCCCTTAGTCTATGCTTTACTCTTTCGTTAGATATAACGTTTAAGCACCAATGTCCTTTCCCTTAGTGATACCAAATTAATCATAAATCAATATCAATATCACTTGTTTACTCCATATATTTCTCCCCCTTTTTGTCACAAAATGACAAAGATACGATCAAATAAAGGACGAACTGAAAGGATCTTACAAATCTCACAAGACTTGCAACCTATAAGAGTTAAGCACGAGGGTTCCACACACCATTTTTGATAACCAATATCAAAACCGAAACTACAATGTAATTTTGTTTTGATATCTTATCAAGGAAACAATTGCCTGAAGAAATTTTCCCTAATAGTTTAGCAAACCAAAAATCGACTAAGCACCTTAGTTCCTTTGCTAAACCGATTGTACAAACACAATCACTTGTTCGATAAGACCAAAATAAAGATCAGAGATGACTCTATTTTTCTCATTAGGCTCTAGTTATCCATATAACTTAGACCTTTCACTTTTAAACAAGACAAGTACTAGGTTAGTTAACTAGCAATTTTTGTTAAGGCATTCGATTATACTTGAATAACCGAAACCTCCACTTTGATAAGTCTAACTAAGATCAGAATTAACTTAGTTTCTCTTATCCGGAATCAAATTGGACTAAACAATTCATCCCGAAAACCTTTTCTTTTGTAGTTGCAGGAAATCCTACACTACACCCCTCACAAGAATCCACACAACTAAGCCATTGAAGATGAATAACTATGATTTTTATTGATTAATTCCTTGAATGTTTACAAGTTAAAATAGAAAAGAGCTAAAGAAATTACAATTACTACAAACTTTATCTCTCCTAATGACTTGCATAACACTTGGAAAAAGATCTCTTCAACAGTCCTACTCGACTCCTTATATAGGGTATTACACAATGGATGACATCTAAGCTATCCTTTATTTTCGGGAATGACTTGCGAAATATCGCAGGTATTGAAATATATAATCTCGCAAGTTTCCTAAATCTCTCTAAGTCTTCACATCCTTCTCGTGTTTTGGCTGCCGTCATTCATTGCGTCATTTATATTACTCATTTGCGACACTTTCGCAATATCGTCGTTTATTGATCTCGCGAGGTATTGTCGTTGCGATATTCTGCTCCTACATCTTGCCTCTTCTCATGTCTTCTCTGCGAAGAAGAGAATGTCATGAGAACCAGTATTCTGAAATGCCGCAATCGCTTGTTTTTCATCAATTTTTGCCGACAAGATTCCGTGGATTAGGGATGACTGTTTACACGTGTCTAAAATTTTCCCTTTTTACTGGCACATTTAATGTTATCCGGTTACTCTTTTCTTGTCTATTTAAAGGGGAATTCCTTATGAAAATATTTCTTTTCTTTTACTTCGTCTTCTTCATCGTCGCAACTTTTTACTTGCTATTCTTCTTCATCGTCTTCTTCATCATTTTTCGCTATTATTCTTCTCGCTCTTGTTTTCATCTTTCTTTTTCTCACTCTTTGTTTCTATGGAGACATCAAGGTTTGTTAATTTTGTCTGAACTTGATCATTTTGTGATTGATCTCTCTTATTGAAGTTGTTTTGTTTTGATATTGTTCTTCTTTTAATGATTCCCCTGCTGTTTTTGTTTTAGCAAGAACAAATCTAACACCAAGTTCACCATTGTGAACCCTACTATCTCCATGGGCTCGCAAACGAAAACCACTGTCACTAAAAGAAAGCCTGCGAATAACAAGGTATTTAAGAAACATTTACTCTTTTAATAACAATATTGTTGCCTCTGTTTCTTATTTAACTTGTAATTCGCAGGATGACAAAAAATGTTGATAGATCCCCCAAGAAACCTCGTCGTTCTAAACCCGTTGCACTCTTTGTTTCCTTTCCTACATTCAAACTTACAACTCCTCCTGCGAAATCTTTGCAAGGTAAACCTACTGTTTCTACCTGCGAAAATATTGTTGATTATCTTTCTCCTATGCCTGAATTTTTCATAGATCAAATCCCTGATAACAGTCCCGTTGCGAATGATCCCATTTCTTCTCCCATTGTCAATGCCTCTACCATTTCCACGGTCATTGATATTCATGAGACTTCCTCTCCTCATGATATTCCTTTAACAAAAAATGACTCATCTCTTCCTTCTTCTATCGTCGTTACTTCCTTATCTGAGCAAATCCCTCTTACTAAGGAAAATTTTGAAGGAATAGACGTGGCCTCAAAGTTCTATCAGATATTGTGAACGATGCCAAGAAGACTTCTGTCGATCCTGTCAAATCTAATGTCTGCGAGGTTTTGAGCAAATACCTTGGTTCCGATAGAATTTCGCAAACATCTTTGGAGCAAGAAGTTAATATTTTGAAGAATGATCTCCAAGCTATGACTGCAAAGTGTAATATTCTCCAACTTGAGAATCAAAAACTTCAAAATGTTTCGCTGGATCGTGACAATCTTCGCAAGAAGAACGAAGAATTGAAAGGTACAATCTTTTTTTTTTTTTTTTTTTTTTTTTTTTTTTTTTTTGATCCTCAAGCCCTTGTTCGCCCTTAAAGCTTTAAACCAGAAGCGAAAAATGGAGATATATCAGTTGGAATATACTTTTGAAGAATCTCGAATGAATAGAGACGCTTGGATGGAGCAATATAACCAATTAGATAATCTTCATACATATTCTGTTGATCAAATAGATAATCTTTCTGCAGAAAATGTTGACTTAGTTCAGAAACAAGGCTCATTAAGTAATGAATTATCTCGCCTCTCTTACTCTTTGACTAAAGCTAATTTGGAGTTGGAAACTTTATCAGATGAGAATGGAATTCTTTCTCAAGAGAAGCGAACTCTGTTAAACAAGGTGGCAATTTACTCGCAACAGTCTCATGTTTGTCAAAAAATATGTAAAGAACAAGAACGATCTCTTTGTTCGCTGAGAAATCAACTCGAAGAAGTTATTGCCGAGAAGGATAAACTTATCCAGGGTAGAATAATCTTAAGTGTAAAGGCAAACCAATTCAAGGATCAATGTTCCAAGTTAGAAGAGTCCAATTCTTCTCTTGCGAAAGAAAATGCCTTACTTGTTTCTAACGAAAAAGGCTTGCGATCTCGACTAAAAGGCTTAATTGGAGATAATTTTGACAATGCCATGGATCACTTGGAGAATAGTTGTTCGGCTTTAATCCAATATCTTACCTCGCAAAGGAAGGTAGTCATATTATTTGACTACCTTAATCCATTTATTTATTATTTTGTGATATTTTCCTTGCGAATTCCAAAAATCAATAATTTTCCATGTTCTTTTCTTTTGCGTATTACGAGAGAAATCTTCATTCCTCTATTGCCACTCTAAAATCGACTATTCAAAAATTCGCAAAGAAAATGGAATACTCGTTGCTTCCTTGCTCGCTCTCGCGATCGTGCGAAAGAAGATTCGATTATATGTCCGATCAGTAAAGATATAGAGAGTAAAAATTATCAGAAAGCACTCCTTCGTCAATTTCATCTCAAAGCCGAAGTTCTTGTGAATGATGTTTTACTATCTAAATCTCTTGATCCTGTATCTATCGAACCTCTGGAAGTTCCTAACCCTCCTGACAGCGATTATGACTACAATAGTGGTGAAGAGTTCGCAAATGAAGAGACAATCCCTCCTAGTAAAGCCCTCAACACCGATCCGGGTGAAGGAGAATCGATGGAAATATAATAACTCCAAGAAAATATGGATAAAGTTCTTTGAAGAAAGTCCGGTATCTCCTTCGGAGAAAAAAGCGATATTTGAGAATTGACTTTCTCTTGTAATTTTTCTTCTTGTTATTATTTCTTTACGTACTTCAAACATCTTTTAGATGTGTTCATCTGCTTATTACTCTTTCTCGCAACGAATATAATTATTGATATTTAATAACTACTATTTTGTTTTCCATTATCTTCATTTATGCTGAAATTCATCATCGCGACAAGATCGCAGGACGTCTTTACATTTTCATGTAATGACCCATTAATCTTGCCTTATCATTGTACTGTTATTTATATTGAGAGATTATAAATATTACTTGAGAGATTCTGAATAACACTCCTGAGAGATTCCAAATAGTTCTGCTGAGAGATTCTGAATAATACTCCTTTGTTATTTTCGCTGCCTCAGACTCATGTTCATGTATATATTCGCAAACTTATTTGTTTACATATAATTATTTTCGCAAGCTTATTTGCTTACTCATTTTTGTGTGGTCTTATTTTGCCTCTCCTCGTCATTGCGACAGTGATCATAGGACGTCTTTACACTTTCATGTAAAGACCCATTGATCTTGCCTTATCATTTGTCTTGTGTGGCCTTATTTTGCCTTCCTAGTTAAAGGTCTTATTTTGCCACCCCTCGTTTTTGCTTCAATGTGACAGGCCTAAATATTCTTACGAACATAAAGTCCCATGACATTGCCGTCTTGCGACAAAAATCGCAGGACGTCGTTACACTTTCATGTAATGACCCATTGATCTTGTCTTATCATTTCTTTAGTATTATTGCCTCTGCAGGATGTTTTTCTTGCGACAATATGACAGGCCTAAAAATTCTTGCGAACTTGAAGCCCCATGACATTGCCGTCTTGCGACGAAATCGTAGGACGTCTTTACACTTTCATGTAAAGACCCATTGATCTCGTCTTACCCTCGTGTTAGTATTATTGCCTCTTTAGGATCATCGCACAAATATGACAAGCCTAAATTTTCTTGCGAAAATAAAGCCTCATGACATTTACGTCTTAAGACACTTATCAGCTCCCTAATGGAGGGTGCCGCCCTTATCATCTCCATGGTTGCCCCTTCAAGGAGGCGTACATCGGCCATACAAGATTAGCTCCTCCCATCCGTTCTTAAAAACAACCGGTTGTTTTCGCAGCCTCTTATCCCTTATACCTATAGGGCTTATGGTTACGAGACTGCACCCTAAGTGGAGTTTTCTTCGGGCCGAGTGCAGCATATGCCAAGACTTGCCAAGAATGGCCGAGACACTTCAAATGCCCTGCACTCTTGGCTCAACTGTACCTCGGCGCCTTGGTCATACACTCGACTCCTTGGAAGAGACCCTCGGTCGTCCAACCAGTAGAACCTTATATAGTTGGAAATCCAAGGTATCTCTCCCTAGGATGGGCTTTATTGACCCCAAATTTTCATGACTCGGAGTTCCGGGGCGGTGTAACCTTTTCCGACCCATGTCAAGAGATACCCCCTTATATGACGTACTTTAGGTCTTACATTTGCCTCTTACGAAATATCATTCGCGAACTAGGTGTACGCCATAAAGGTTCGTCCCATTCGTATAAATCATTCATTTTTGATTATCTCTTATTATTTTATTTGCTAGATATTCGCACATTCTTTTCTTTATTTTATGCAATTTCGCAATCACTCCACGCAAGAAATTTTCATATGAATTCATTTCATTTCACCCATTCAATATTTCGCAACCTATTCTTTCCTTCCATCTTCTATGGGTAATATTTCTTGAGATATAATCTATTCCACTACCTATCCAACCTTTGGCCCACATCTTTGCCCTCATGATCCATTAATCTATATGCCCTGTTCCAACTATCTCCTTGATGATATAAGGTTCATCCCACTTTTTCGCCAACTTGCCACCACTTTCTCGCTGATATACTGGTGTTTCTCTCAATACCATATCACCTGGTTGAAATTCGCGTGTCTTGACACGTTTGTTATATTCTCTGGCTAATCTTCGCTGATAATTCTCCATATACTGTAGTGCTCTTTCTCTCTTTTCCTCCAATTCATCTAATTTAACCAAAATGTTACCCGCACTAAGAATTTTCTCCCAAGCTTCTCTTTTTGTTGTTGGAATAATAACTTCTATCGGAAGTACCGCTTCAACTCCATATGTTAGACAAAATGGTGACATTCCCGTAGCTTCTCGCCTTGTTGTATTGTAAGCCCATACTGCATTATGCACTTGTTCACACCATGCCTTATTATGTCCTTCTAACTTCTTCTTCAGTATATCTGCGATTGTTTTATTTGTTGCTTCCGCCTGTCCATTGGCCTGCGGGTATAAAGGGGTTGATGACGAGGTGTCAAACTCGCAAAAATAAATTTATCTACTTCTCTTTAACTAGCAAGTAGTATAATGTAAGTAGGATTGTCCCAAGGGAGGTATGAAGTTCAAGTTGTTATGCAAATACTCTTAGCAAAGATGATTTTGTTGTAGAAATGCTGAAAATTGTAAAATGTATTCAAATATGAGATGTAATTGATTAAAGGTTCATTCTAGACCACGGAATACAAACCAAATTGATATATAGCTATGTTCTTCACATTATCATGTTACTAACAACCCTAGAATAATTAGTACGCTCAACTATTCTCGTTATTATCTCCTAGCTCACCGGATACGGAGCGCTCGACCACGGTTCCTACTTGCCAAGTTTCCTAGAGGTACGCTTACTAGGTTTGACTTAAACAAGTGCTCTAAGTTCTGTGAAATAAGGTTGCTCCTAGTGATGAACTCAAAAGCATGAATCACCTACTAGTGTTGATTTCTACATATGGGTACTTAACAAAGTCCCATCATCAATACCCACATATTACTACTTGTGTTTATCTTCTCTAGACAATTACGGGTCGAAGAAAATCTAAACTAGCAAATAGATTAAGAATTAATGATTCAATTTCGAACTTAAACCCTTAACAAATAATCCATAGACAATACTAGCATGGTAGAAATCAATCAATAACATTAATGAATGCAAGAGAACAAGTTATTTCATATCAAATATAGATTCATATTTCGGGCTTCAAATCGCCCTTAATCAAAGAGAGTTTTAGTTACTCATAATATTGGAGTTCATCATCAAATAATAATGGAAATAAAGTAAAGAAGATGAAAATATTAAATGAAGCAAACCCTAGCTCCGGCTCACTGCAAAACTCCAAAAAGAATACGTCCTTAAAAGAATAGAAACCTTTTCTTTTTATAGCCTTCCCACTTTCCAAAATTAGGTCTTCAAAGTCCATCACCAAAAAGTCCACCAAGCCCATGAACCATGTGTGAGAAACCCATGTGAAAATATGTCCCAAAAAATATGCTCGCCGAAAACTGGGTGCATTGGTTTTAAATTACCCGGAATCCGCGCCAAACAAGTAGCTCGGGTGACCGCAAAGTCCACCCGGTCACCGTGAAACATCGGTCTCTTTCGAGTTAACTCGGTTAAGCAGACCGAGTCAGGGTGAATCAAGTCTGTCTAACTCAGTGATCCAGATAACCCTAGTCAGATCTGAGTCATAGTCTAACTCAGCTGACTTGGCTCTAGGCATGAGCCATTGCATGGCTGTAGCTTATTTTGCACAGGCCATGATCAAATTAGCACCAGGATGGCACTTCAGCCAAGCATTACTTCACTGCATCAGTTAGCACCATTTAATCCTAACATTGACAGCTACATCCGTAGCTCCATCTCCGATTGCAACCTCATTGCGCTTCACAGGCATCGGTTCCGGCTCCTATTGCACACAGTCATTACAAACCATGCCAAGAACCCATTGTACCTAACATTCATCTCTCATTCGAAAGCTACATAGCTTAATCTAAGCTATTTCAAACTCATGATGATCAAACACCATCTTGAAACAAAGACTACCAACATTCTCAGTATCTTCTTGATAATTCAATTCAACCACTTCCCCGCACTTTTGATTCATTTCGCGACCAAGTAATCACATACATGGACTTAGCATCATCAACCCCACCCGGGCCATTTAACTCCAAGACCTTGGCTCTCGCAAGAATCTTCAAATCCACCCGAGCATCGTCATCGCCTTGCTATTGAGCTACCCCTGCAGTAACACCAGCTTGTCTCGAATCGTCGCACTTTAACTATTGAGCATCTCGCTCCACCGCTGTCCCGATACAACAACAACAATTTGTACGGCGGCAGCTCCAGTTAACTCCTACAATTTCAGCTTCAACTCACAATTCAAGAAGCCCCCGACCAGTTCGGCTTCAACACCTTGATACTGCAGCTATTCCTCGTAAAACATTCATATTCGTGTTCACTATCTCAGCTCCATTCTCTTCTATTCGAACTATCGTCTCCAATCAGTAACCCATTCTAATCAAATCAATCGCATTAGTTCATGTGCCTTCACCGCAAGCCTCCGCAATGCTCCCAGTTCCTGTAATAGTTCATACACACTTTCTCAGTATGAAAGAACTTCATCTTGCCTAGCCATTACACCTTCACACCAACACCAAGAAAGTACCTATCTCACCAGAATAACTTGCAGACAACAACCGCACCTAATAGCATTCAAAACACCACACATCAGCTCTTGCTCATAGATGCACCACCAATACATCTCTCTTGAGTGCCTCATTCCAATTGCTTCAAATTGAGCTACCTCTACCAACCACGTTCACGCAATACACAAATTCAAATTCTTCTCACTCGAAACCCTAACATACATCTAAATGTTCATTCAACACCCATCTCGTAAACTTGACCTTCAATCGCAAATCTTTGCTGTACACGAACCGCATCATCTCATCACTCCCCGCATATTGCCATCAACAACCGACATATTGCAGCATCTCCTCCTTCCCGAATCAGCTTCTTCCACCAAAGCAAGTCCTAATCGGGCACCCTTGTAACAATCTCGTGGCCATTACCACTGCATTCTGCACTCACATACCTACCCGGTCAAGCCACAACAACACACTGAGACAACCTCAGCCACAACTTCATAATCTCCACTTGCAAATCCTCGCAACATCACTAGCTCTCACCTAAATGCTTCCAACTTCGCTTTGAATTTCCACCTTCTCATTCATTCTTCATAAATAATGCTGTAAACCCATCTCGTGCAACACTTCCACTGTTCTTCTATTTCACCACCGAATCTCATTAATTTCGTATTCAAGCCATTGCATCAACAATTTGAGTACACACCCTTCTATTAATTGAAACCCTAATTTATGTCAATCTCGTGCTCAAATCAATTCCCAGCTTTTTCAATCAACACAGAACATCACAGAATCACTCAACTCGATTACCCATTCTTCTGATTATTCAACAGCTCAATCATCTCTTCTAGCTGCTCTTCTTGTTACCGATTTTATTCTCACTTTCTTGAATTCTTCAGTCAAGAACCTAGAATTGATCTAGACTGGGATCTGTTCTTCACTAAACCCACAGCAACAGAGAAATATTCTTGAATTTTCTTCTCTCTGTGTTGTTCAAATATAACAGCAGCAGCCATCCTCACTTTGGATTTCTTAATTTCAGGTGAAACAAATGATAAGAGAGAAGATAAACTTCTCTGACTTTCATGGTATTGTAAGAGGGGCAATGGATATAGCCACCCAGATAAAATAGATAAGGGGGATACCCAGAATGACTCTAGGCACCCATGAATCGGATAAGGGCCAACTAAATGGCAGCCCCTATGTTGATCCGGCTAGACTCCCCGTCATTCGCTCCGCGCTCTTAAGCTCCACTCGAACGCTTTGTTTCGCCTTTCGAGTTCCTCCACCAACAGCAACCGTCTCTTACTTCTCAAACTCACTTCATCTCTTCAATTTCTATTCATCACTAAAGCAGTCATGCTTTTCAGACAAAAATCGCATCACTAAAGCCGACATGCTTTTCAGATAGAGATGAAGAAATAAAAGCAATTAGTGAGAAATAATCCGCCTCTAACCGCAGTTGCACTTGAGATGACGCTTTTGCCCTGTTTCTTCTTCTTTTGTTCTGAATGACTCCAAAGTACCTAAAAACTCAAAAGCAAACATAAGATACATATTTTACAAGAAAACTTAGCGAAGAAAGCATAAACAATAGATAAATATCAAGGTGTTTTAGACACCTATCAAATTCCCCCACACTTAGACTTTGCTAGTCCTCGAGCAAATCAAACAAAATAATTCTAAAAGATACATACAACTCCGTCTCGTCGAGGCTACGGTCACTTTTAGCATAAATAACAAGCCTTTGAACCCCTAGGTGTCCCTAGTGGACGAGTTTTAGTCTCGTGAAGGTTTACAAGAGGTCTGCCTACAAAACCTATATTTCCAACTCCGTCTATTTGTGACAAATCAATGAATGAATCCAAAATGACTACAGGAGGAGGTACCTTGCACAAATTCAGTTCATATATAAGTAAATAAAGCTCTAATTAGATAGTCGAACAAACCACAATACTCGGAAACTAACAAACCACAATCACAATGAAAAGATTAAGAAGATGGATATAGATGTAGATGTTGGCGAATGTTCACAAGTGTTCGATGTTTCCCATATCCGTTCAAGGTCATCGCTAAGATGAACCTAATCCTATTGGATTGAGCTCATGCGGTCAATTCTAGTGTTAACACACCGGCATATACAAGGGAACCAATTGGTCAACAAACTTATTTCTACATCAACTCACCGGCATATACAAGGGAACCAGGAGTGACTTTATTCACCAAATATAATACTTTCTTTTCTTTTTCTTTTCTTTTCACTTTTTTTTTTTTTTTTTTTTTTTTTATGTGACAGCATGATTCGATCTTTTGGATCCAAGCGCATGCTTCTTGTCAGCAAGTACATGATAGTTGCCTTGGATCCTGCATTCCACGCTTGTTTAGGCGACGGAGACAGGACTACGTTTCACACATACTCGGCTATTCCCAAGTGTCATTCTTATTCCGTTTTGGTCTAATTGGTCGGTCTCTTTTTTTTTCTTTTTCTTTTTTTTTTTAGCAACTCAATCACTCTATTTCATCCTAGCAGTAATAACACGTCGATGCTTAGTGACCCACCAAAGCACTTAGAGAACAATAGATAAATATGGAAAATAAAATAAAAATAGAATGCGATATGGTGATATTCCGAGATATGGTAACGATTATCATGTTATTTGTGATTCATGAGCTATGTTCGTCCCTTTTAGTTAGTTGGTTCCTCAACTCCCGCAATCAACATGGTTCCATCCACTAATGGTGTCATCCTAAAGGCACAAGTTTCTAGATTTCTGAGTTCAAAAAGCACAAATTTTTCTTGGTTTTTCTATTTTTCTGATTTTTTTTTTTTTTCATGGCATAAAACTACTAAACGCATAAAACAAACTATACAAACATATAAATGCTCCCCACACTTAAACTTTACATTGTCCTCAATGTAAAATTGAATCATCCAAAGAAGGTTCAAGGTGGGAAATTCCGCAAATGATATGCAAAAACAAGAAAATAAAGATAAAATGCTTAAAAAGATAAAGGGAAAGATACAAAACCGGTGGGTTGCCTCCCACTTAGCGCTTGGTTTAACGTCACAGCCCGACGTTCACTCCAATTACTCCTCCGGAGGGAGTGGGTCACTCAATGTGATCATATCCCGATTCTCCGTCAAACCGCTCATAGTATGGTTTCAAGCGATGGCCATTAACCTTGGAAATCAGCCCTGTTTTGGGACTAGTTATCTCAATCGCACCGTGCGCAAACACATTAGTAACAACAAATGGTCCAACCCATCCGGACCTAAGTTTACCCTAAACAATTTAAGACGAGAATGGAATAAAAGAACTTTCTCGCCCTACTTCAAAACTCTTTCGGAAAATCATTTTATCATGGAAAGCCTTGGTCTTTTCTTTATAAATGCGTGAACTTTCATATGCATCATTACGTATCTCTTATAACTCATTGAGTTGAAGTTTCCTATGTTCACCAAATGCATCTAATTCCATATTACATACCTTGATAGCCCAATAAGCTTTGTGTTCAAGTTCGACGAAGATGGCAAGGTTTACCATAGACAAGCCTAAAAGGAGACATACCGATGGGTGTCTTGTAAGCTGTCCTATACGCCCACAAAGCGTCATTGAGTCTATAACTCCAATCTTTCCTTGTAACATTCACCGTCTTCTCTAAGATGGACTTAATCTCCCTAGTTGGAAATTTCAGCTTGTCCACTCGTTTGTGGATGGTACGGTGTGCCAACTTTATGAGAAATGTTATACTTCTTTAGAAGAGCGTGAAAAGATCTCTTGAAGTGCGAACCTCCATCACTAATCACCACTCGAGGTGTTCCAAACCTAGAAAAGATATGTTCCTTCACAAACTCACAAACAATATGAGAATCATTGGTAGGGGTGGCTTTAGCTTCCACCCACTTAGAAACATAATCTACAACAAGAAGTATAAAAATTTCCCATTGGAATTCACAAAAGGCCCCATAAAATCGATACCCCAAACATCAAAAATCTCAACAATGAGAATTGGTGTTTGCGGCATTTGGTTTCTAGCACCAAGGTTGCCTGTCCTTTGACACCTATCACAAGCCTTACAACATAGATATGCATCCTTAAACAATGTAGGCCAATAAAACCACTTTCGAGAACCTTGAGGGCTGTCCTCTTGGCTCCGAAATGGCCACCACAAGCATATGAGTGACAAAAATTGTGAATTGATTGGAACTCTCGATTCAGCACGCACCAAGGATCATTTGATCGGAGCAATGCTTCCACAAATAATGTTCATCCCATATATATTGCTTAGCAATCTTCTTGAGCTTGTGTTTCTTGAATGTAGACATGGAACTAGGTACTTGTCCCGTCACCAAGAAGTTAACGATATCAGCGTACCATGGAGTTGTGCCACCAACCGCAAAGAGTTGCTCATCCGGAAGCTATCATGCAAAGGAATCGCTTCTTCTGGACACAACCAATCTGCTTAGATGATCCGCTACGGTATTCTCACTACCCTTCTTGTCCTTGATTAGCATGTTGAACTCTTGAAGAAGAAGAATCCACCTTATGAGTCTTGGCTTAGCATCCTTCTTTGTTAGCAAGTATCGAAGTGCGGCATGGTCGAGAAAACCACCACCTTTGTACCCACCAAATAAGATCGAAACTTCTCTAGTGCAAACACTATGGCCAAAAGCTCCTTTTCGGTAGGGAGTAGTTGATTTGTGCTCCGTTGAGAGTTCTAGAAGCATAATAAATGGCATATGGAACTTTGCCATCTCGCTGTCCCAACACGGCTCCAATGGCATAATCACTTGCATCGCACATTAACTCAAATGGCTTGCTCTGGGTCCAGTGGTTTGATGATTGGTGCGGTAGTCAACAACTCTTTCAAGGTGTCGAAAGCTTCCTTGCATTCCTTGTCACAATCAAAGGCCACATCTTTTTGCAAGAGTCTACATAGGGCATTGCAATCTTGGAGAAATCCTTGATGAATCTCCTATAAAAACCCGCATGACCAAGAAAAGAGCGAACCTCCCTCACATTTGTGGGGTATTGTAAGTTCCGAATCAAATCTATCTTAGCCTTGTCCACTTCTAACCCCTTAGAGGATACAACATGGCCTAGTACAATCCCATGATTCACCATAAAGTGACACTTTTCCCAATTAAGCACAAGATTAGTTTCTACGCATCGTTTAAGAATAAGTGTAAGGTTATCTAAGCACTTGTCAAAAGAATCACCATACACGCTAAAATCATCCATAAACACTTCTATGATGCTTTCCACATAATCTGAAAATATACTTACCATACAACGTTGAAAAGTGGCTGGAGCATTGCACAAGCCAAATGGCATACGTCTATACGCAAAAGTGCCAAAAGGGCAAGTAAACGTCATCTTTTCTTGATCTTCTGGAGCTATTACAATCTGGTTATAACCTGAAAAACCGTCAAGAAAGCAATAATAAGAATGTCCAGCCAATCTTTCAAGCATTTGATCAATAAATGGTAAGGGAAAATGGTCCTTTCTGGGTGGTAGAGTTGAGCTTCTAGGTAGTCAATGCAAACTCTCCAACCGGTCTGAATTCTAGTTGGAACCAAGTCATTATCTTCGTTTTTCACCACCGTGATTCCGGACTTCTTTGGAACAACTTGAACCGGGCTCACCCATTTGCTATCGGATATGGGATAGATAACCCCGACATCCAACAACTTCCGGATTTCCTTCTTGACTACTTCCATCATCGGAGGGTTCAAGCGACGTTGAGCTTCTCTTGTTGGTTTTGCCCCTCCTCAAGAAGTATTCGGTGCATACATGTGGAAGGACCGATTCCTTTGATATCGGCAATAGTCCACCCAATGGCAGACTTGTACTCTCTTAGCACTCGAACAAGCTTCTCCTCTTTCACCTTGGTAAGGTTGTTGGCAATGATGATCGGTAACTCTTCCTTGTCACCTAAATACACGTATTTAAGGTGATCCTAAGAGGTTTCAACTCAAGAATAGGTGCCTGCACAATCGACGGTAAAAGTTTCTCATTAGTAAGCGGCAAAGAAACATAAGACACATTATATTTTGGTGGAACTTCTTGTAATGAGTTAAGAGATAAAACAGCCTCTTTAAGCTCATCACAAATAGACAATTCACTTTCAATGTCTTTGTACTTTCCATAACCTAAACCTTCCACTATGGTGTTTTCTAAAGCATCTTCACCATTCAATTCAAAAATCTGTTGAGCTAGAGAATCAATAATATCAATTGAAAAACAGGAATGCACATCACTAGGATATCTCATAGCCTCAAAGATATTGAAACTTATGACTTCGTCATCAAATTCCATAGTTAAGGAGCCTTTAAAAACATCTATCTTTGTTCTAGCGGTTCTCATGAATGGTCTACGCAACAGCAAGGGAGTAGACGATGGTGAATCTTCATCCATCATGTCAAGAACATAGAAATCAAAAAATGAAATATGAGTTGATTAACCTGCACCAAAACATCTTCAATAACCCATTTCTGTAAGAATTAGACTCTATCAGCAAGTTGTATAACAATACCGGTATTCTTAAGAGGTCCAAGATTCAATGATTCATAAACGGAGGCAGTGCATAACATTAATGGATGCTCCTAAATCTAACATAGCATGTTCAAACCTGATTTTACCAATAGTACATGGTATGGTGAAACTACAGGGGTCTTTCAACTTAGGTGGGAGTTTCTTTTGAAGATATGCCAAGCATTCTCCCCACACTCATTACCTCGTTACACGGTCAATTTGTGCTTGTTAGTGCACAATTCCTTCAAGAACTTTGCCCAACGTGGAACTTGCCTTATCGCCTCAATGAGTGGAATGTTCACTTCAATCTTCTTAAAGATTTCCAAAAGCTCTTGGTTGTTCGACTTTGCAAACCTACTAGGAAAAGGCGGAGAAGTAACATAAGTAGAAACATGAGTTTTAGAGTAGAATTTGTTACCGGTCAGCCTTTTTTTAGGGACCGTTTCACCCTCTTCTTTCTCCAAATCAGTTCATGGGACACCGGTGATGTTTCCGGTTTCTCTACTTGCTTCCCACTTCGTAACTCAATAGCATTGGCATTCTCCTTGTGATTTATCGGTTGCGAAGGAAGTTTTCCCTCTCGCAGGTGCTTCCAATTTGCTCACGGCATTAGCTAATTGACCCATTTATGTTCTTGATGTCCTTCATATCCATAGCTGCCTTTTGCTTATCTTGCACCATTGTGTTGAGAATGAGATTCAACTTGTCATCTATACTCGTGCCTTGAGTTTCTTGTGGTGGTCTTTGCATGAATTTATATCCTCCTTGTTGATTGAAATTAGGATTTGCAGCAGCTTGCTTGTTTGCATAGCTGAAATTCGGATGATCACGCCAACCTCGGGTTGTATGTGTTGGAGTACCTGATCGTACCTCGGCCTTTGTTGATTTTGGTACATAGCACTTGCTTGCTCAACATCTTCTAGTATATGATGATGGTATGACAGCTGCAGCTATTTGAGTCATCATTCTCTCCATGTTGCCCATCCTTTGTTCCATGTGTGAAGAATTGCCAACTTCATTCACCTTCCTTACCTTCGATTCATCTCGAGTGTAGAATTGTTGAGTGTTCGCAGCCATATTCTCCAACAAACTTGTAGCTTCCGTAATGGTCTTGTTGGTAAGTGCACCACCACTTCATGCGATCGATCAAATTTCTATCATTAGAAAGCAACCCCTCGTAGAAATATTGAATCACAAGTTGATCGCTGATTTGGTGGTGTGGGCAGCTAGCTAAAAGCTTTCTTGTAGCGCTCCCAATACTCATGGAGAGTCTCTCCCATACTTGCCTAATACCACAAATCTCCTTGCGAATCACAAATGCTTTTGATGCTGGAAAATACTTCTCAAGGAACAATTTCTTCATCCCATTCCATGTGGTTATGCTTCCACGGGTAAGCAAAAGAACCACTCTCCCGCAGTATCTAAAAGAGAGAAAGGAAAAGTCAGTCATCATAGCCATATCCGCATCTGCAGCTTGCTTGCTTCATACTAGTCACAACATGATGGAATTGTTGCAAGTGACGATTAGGATCTTCTCCCCGCTAAACCTCTCGAATTTGGGCAGCAAGTTAATCAATTGTGGTTTCAACTCAATGGTTCCATTCAAATTAATACATGAGGTCATTTGATCTAGGTTTGGAGAAGTGAGATCCTTGAGTGTTCTTGGAGAAGGTGGTCGACCTCCCATTGTGTTGTCTTCCTTTCGTCCGAGTCCGAGAATTCACTTGGTGTAGAGCTTTGAGGAAGTGGAGTGTTGACTGCTCGAATGAAATCCTTAAGTAAAGTGCCCGAACGAAGACGTATACCAATTGGACTTGGTCTCGCCCTCTCCACGCATTCACCAAAGAAATAGTACCGAAAATCAGATTCTAAGAGATTGAATAAGTAAATAGAAATCGTAACCAAAATTAAAAATAACAACTAAGAATAAAAATAACAACTAAACTTGCCGCACCGCTCTCCCCAAGAAGTCAAGCCAATTTTGACGAGGTGTCAAACTCGCAAAATAAATTTCTCTACTTCTTTTAACTAGCAAGTAGTATAATGTAAGTAGGATCGTCCCAAGGGAGGTATGAAGTTCAAGTTGTTATGCAAATACTCTTAGCAAAGATGATTTTGTTGTAGAAATGCTTTGAAAATTGTAAAATGTATTCAAATATGAGATGTAATTGATTAAAGGTTCATTCTAGACCACTAATACAAAACCAAATTGATAGATAGCTATGTTCTTCACATTATCATGTTACTAACAACCCTAGAATAATTAGTACGCTCAACTATTCTGTTATTATCTCCTAGCTCACCGGATACTAAGCGCTCGACTACCGGTTCCTACTTGCCAAGTTTCCTAGAGGTACGCTTACTAGGTTTGACTTAAACAAGTGCTCTAAGTTCTCGTGAGATAAGGTTGCTCCTAGTGATGAACTCAAAAGCATGAATCACCTACTAGTGTTGATTTCTACATATGGGTACTTAACAAAGTCCCATCATCAATACCCACATATTACTACTTGTGTTTATCTTCTCTAGACAATTACGACGTCGAAGAAAATCTAAACTAGCAAATAGATTAAGAATTAATGATTCAATTTCGAACTTAAACCCTTAACAAATAATCCATAGACAATACTAGCATGGTAGAAATCAATCAATAACATTAATGAATGCAAGAGAACAAGTTATTTCATATCAAATATAGATTCATATTTCGGGCTTCAAATCGCCCTTAATCAAAGAGAGTTTTAGTTACTCATAATATTGGAGTTCATCATCAAATAATAATGGAAATAAAGTAAAAGAAGATGCAAATATTAAATGAAAGCAAACCCTAGCTCCTATTTCTCAAAACTCCAAAAGAATACGTCCTTAAAAGAATAGAAACCTTTTCTTTTTATAGCCTTCCCACTTTCCAAAATTAGGTCTTCAAAGTCCATCACCAAAAAGTCCACCAAGCCCATGAACCATGTGTGAGAAACCCATGTGAAAATATGTTCCAAAAATATGCTCACGGAAACTCGTGCATTGGTTTAAATTGGCTTAATCCGGCGCCGACAGCTCGGGTGACCGGCAAAGTCCACCCGGTCACCTGTGAAACATCACTCATCGAGTTAACTCGGTTAAGGCAGACCGAGTCGGGGTGAATCAAGTCTGTCTAACTCGATGATCCGATAACCCTAGTCGATCTCGAGTCATAGTCTAACTCACCGACTTGGCTCTAAGCATGAGCCATTGCATGGTTGTAGCTTATTTTGCACAGGCCATGATCAAATTAGCACCAGGATGGCACTTCACCAAGCATTACTTCACCGCATCGCTTAGCACCATTTAATCCTAACATTGACAACACATCTCAGTAGCTCCATCTCCGATTGCAACCTCATTGCGCTTCACAAAATGGTGTCGGTTCCAGCTCCTATTGCACACAACATTACAAACCATGCCAAAGAACCCATTGTACCTAACATTCATCTCTCATTCAGTGGTACACAGCTTAACTAAGCTATTTCACCAGCAATGCATCAAACACCATCTTGAAACAAAGAAAGACCAACATTCTCAGTATCTTCTTGATAATTCAATTCAACCACTTCCCCGCACCCGATTCATTTCGCAGCCAAGTAATCACACACATGGACTTAGCATCATCAACCCCATCCCAGGCCATTTAACTCCAGTACCTTGGCTCCTGCAAGAATCTTCAAATCCACCTGAGCATCGTCATCGCCTTGCTATTGAGCTACCCTAGAGTAATACCAGCTTGTCTGAACTGCTCTTCACCCTAACTATTGAGCATCTCGCTCCACCTGCTGTCCCGGATACAACAACAACAATTTGTACGGCTGCAGCTCCAGTTAACTCCTACAATTTCAGTTCAACCTGCAATTCAGTAAGCCCATGATGATTCGGGGCTTCAACACCTTGATACTGCAGCTATTCCCCGTCAGAAACATTCATATTCGTGTTCACTATCTCGGCTCCATTCTCTTCTATTCGAACTATCGTCTCCAATCAGAACCCATTCTAATCAAATCAATCGCATTAGTTCATGTGCCTTCACCCAAGCTCGCAATGCTCCCAGTTCCTTGTAAATAGTTCATACACACTTTAGCAGAACTTCATCTTGCCTAGCCATTACACCTTCACACCAACACCAAGAAAGTACCTATCTCAACTCGTAACAACTTGCGAGACAACAACCGCACCTAATAGCAGGTTCAAAACACCACACATCGCCTCTTGCTCATAGATGCACCACCAAGACATCTCTCTTGAGTGCCTCATTCCAATTGCTTCAAATTGAGCTACCTCTACCAACCACGTTCCTCAGTAATACACAAATTTCAAATTCTTCTCACTGAAACCCTAACATACATCTAAATGTTCATTCAACACCCATCTCAGAAACAGCCTTCAACTGCAAATCTTTGTTGTACCTGAACTGCATCATCTCATCACTCCCTTCATATTGCCATCAACAACTGACCATTGCAGCATCTCCTCCTTCCCGAATCGCTCTTCCACCAAGAAGTCCTAACTGGCACCCTTGTAACAATCTCGGGGCCATTACCACCGTGCATCCGCACTCACATACCTACCCGGTCAAGCCACAAGAACACACTGCATAACCTCATTTAACTTCATAATCTCCACTTGCAAATCCTCGCAACATCACTAGCTCTCACCGCAATGCTTCCAACTTCGCCTCGAATTTCCACCTTCTCATTCATTCTTCATAAATAACAAAGAAACCCATCTCAGCAACACTTCCACTGTTCTTCTATTTCACTCCGAATCTCATTAATTTCAAAGACCAAGCCATTGCATCAACAATTTCGAACACACCCTTCTATTAGTTGAAACCCTAATTTATGTCAATCTCAAAGCTCAAATCAATTCCCAGCTTTTTTCAATCAACACGAACATCACGTAATCACTCAACTCGATTACCCATTCTTCGATTATTCAATGACTCAATCATCTCTTCTACCGCTCTTCTTGTTACCGATTTTATTCTCACTTTCTTGAATTCTTCACTCAAGAACCTAGAATTGATCTAGATCGGATCTGCTTCTTCACTAAACCCACAAAGAACAGAGAAATATTCTTGAATTTTCTTCTCTCTCTGTTGTTCAAATATAACAAAGAATAGCCCATCCTCACTTTGGATTTCTTAATTTCTTGTGTGAAACAATGATAAGAGAGAAGATAAACTTCTCGATTTTCATGGTATTATAAGAGGGGCAATGGATATAGCCACCCAGATAAAATAGATAAGGGGATACCTGCACGACTCTAGGCACCCATGAATCTGATAAGGGCCAACTAAATGGCAGCTCTATGTTGATCCGGCTAGACTCCCCCGTCATTCGCCCGTGCCTTAAGCTCCACTCGAACGCTTTGTTTCGCCTTCGAGTTCCTCCACCAACAACAACCGTCTCTTACTTCTCAAACTCACTTCATCTCTTCAATTTCTATTCATCACTAAAGCAGTCATGCTTTTCAGACAAAAATCGCATCACTAAAGCCGACATGCTTTTCAGATAGAGATGAAGAAATAAAAGCAATTAGTGAGAAATAATCCGCCTAACCGCAGCTTGCACTTTGAGATGACGCTTTTGCCCCGTTTCTTCTTCTTTTTGTTCTGAATGACTCCAAAGTACCTAAAAACTCAAAAGCAAACATAAGATACATATTTTACAAGAAAACTTAGCGAAGAAAGCATAAACAATAGATAAATATCAAGGTGTTTTAGACACCTATCAGCCTGATTTCCCACATTTTATTTGAAATGCATTAAGCGACAATTCTATTTTTTGTCCCTCAAACTCAAGTTTCCCATTGTCGATACCAACCGTGCTGGAATTCCAAATCGCATATTATGTTTTCGAATATGAAGGTAAAAATATCTTTATCGCGAATGTGTTGTATCGCCTTTACTTCGCCCATTTTGTGAAATAATCGTAGCGACAATCGATATCTCCTCTGCCCGTACTGCAAAAGGTCCTACAATATCTAACCCCCACTTTCCAAAAGGCCATACACTTGTTGAAGAGGTTAATGGTGCTCCTGGTGCATGTATTTTCTTCCCGTGCCTCTGACAATCTTCGCAACGTCTTGATACTTGTTTCGCATCTTCATGCATATATGGCCAATAATAGCCTTGCATTTTTTCCTTATGTGCTAAAGATCTTCCGCCACTGTGATTTCCAGCATCCCCACTGTGTAACATTTTTAACACCGCTTCTCCATCCTTTCATGTTAAACATCTAAGCGAGGGTCCATTAAAGGATCTTCGGTATAATACTCCGTCTCTTAATTCATAATTTGTTGCACGGCTTTTTAATTTGTGCATCTCTAATCTATTTCTTGGCGTTTCTCCTTTCATTAGATAAGCATGAAGTTATGTTCTCCAATCTTCGCAATAGGGTGTTTGTGCTCCATCTTCTATGAGCATTACTTCTGCTTCTTCCTCTTCCTCTTTGTTGATTGACGGTGATAGAAGTGTCTCGTATTTTTATGCATCTCGCAGCTTGGATCTGTCATCATACTCAATATAAAAGCAAAAGCATCCGCGAGTCTATTGTCTCTTCTTGATATGTGTCTCCATTTTATTTTTGGTATCTTCACTGACAATTCTTCAACAAGTTTTTTGTATTTTTTCAAGGATAGTTCATTTGTAGTATATTCTTCTTTTATCTGGCGAATAGCTAACTGGGAATCACTGGTGACCCTCACATTCTCCAACTTCATTTCTATTGCGAATCGCAAAGCATGTATTATAGCTTCATATTCGGTTTCATTGTTGGTAGATGCAAATTCCAATCTGAAAGAAAAGCCATTTTATTGCCTTAAAAAATTACAATGATCCCAATTCTGTTACCTTCTCCATTTGACGATCCATCCACTAATATTTCCCATCTGTTTGGCTCGAATAATAAATCCCTTGGATTTCCATGTTCTTCTTCTATATCCATCATTTCTTCCATTGCTTCATCCTCTTCCAATGGAAATTCTCGCTAAAAGTCTCAACAACTTGTGATTTGGGTGAGGATAGTATTTCATATTTGAGTTTGCAATGACTTACTTAAGCATTCCATCTTTCAACCCTTCCTGACCTTTTTGAATTTTTCATTACTGACTCAATTGGTACTTTTGTCATTATCTTAACCGTATGTGCTTCGAAGTAAATGCGAAGTTTAAATGTTGCGTAAACTAATGCCAAAATTAGTTTTTCAATTTTTGAATAATTTTTCTCCGCAGCATTGAATGTCTTGTGATGTAATAGATTGGCTTTTCCACTCCTGGTCCATTCGCGAATATCTGCGCTTAGTGCATGCGAGGTTGTCGCAAGGTAAATTAGTAATTCTTCCCATGGTTCTGCTTTTTGTAAGATTTATATATCCATTAGATGTTCTTTTATTCCTTGTAACGCCTTTTCACATTCATCTGTCCATCTAAATTTCGCTCCCTTTTTAAGTATGTTGAAAAAATGCTTGCACTTATCAGATAATCGCGAGATGAATCTTCCCGGCGAAGCTAATAGTCCATTTAACTTTTGCACATCTTTCACTCGTTTCTTTGGTGTCGGCATATATCGCGAATTGCTTGTACTTTCTCCGGATCGACTTGTATTCCTTCTTTTGACACAATGTATCCTAAAATTTTCCGGATGCCACCCCAAAGGTACATTTTTCCGGATTTATTTTGATGTTGAAATGCCTCATTTGTTCAAAAATTTCCTTCAAATCCCTTACATGATCTTTTGCTTCTTTACTTTTTATTAACATGTCATCCACGTATACCTCTAGTATTTTATGTATCCATTTTTCGAACACTTTTTCTACCATCTTTTGGTATGTTGCTCCAGCATTTCGCAGGCCAAATGGCATTTTTGTGTAATAGTATAATCCTCTTGGAGCGAAAAAGGCGGATGTTCTTGGTCTTCTTCAAAGAAGAGGAATTTGATTGTATCCTTGTATCCATCAAGAGAGGATATCCTTTCATTTCCCCGTCGCGACTCAACCATTTGCGAGAATATCCGGCAAAGGAAAACTATCTTTTGGGGAAAGCTTTGTTTAGATCGGTAAAATCTATGCAAATTCTTATCCCTTTTTCTTCTTTGGGACTACGACCATATTTGCTATCCATTCGGATATTTTGCTTGTCTAATAATTCCTGCGTCAAGCATCTTCTCGTAACTCTTCTTCTATTTGAGGATGATATGTCACAAATTTTTCTAATTCTCTCGCTTGAATGGTCTTGCATTTTTATCAATCTCTAATTTATGGCACGCTACAGATGGATCTATTCCAGGCATCTCATCCATATCCCACACGAAATGTCTTTATAATCTCGCAACAAAACAATAGTTTTTCTTTCCTCATCTCGCCCATTTTAGTCCCAATTTTTAACATCTTGGGTTCCGTCGGTTCAATATTCACTTCCTTTGTTGGTTCTCGCCGCAGCACAGAGCTAGCCTTCTGGTTCTCCCATGGCGTTGGTCCTTTTACTTCCTTGGCAAGTTCATTATCTTCACCATATATTCATTTTCCTTCTTCCGCTCTTATCATGTAAGTTCTAAATTCTTCTTCCTTTTTCGCTGTTGTTGCCATCTTCTTGCGATCTTTTCGCCTCTTCACTGTTCTTCATAATGTTTTACTTCGATTTGATGATATATCATTCCTTTATCTAGTATCTCCTCCGATTTCGCCAATTCCACTCGGTATAGGAAATTTGACACATTGATGAAATGTTGATGCTACACTTTTATTGCATGTATCCATGGTCTTCCCAACAGCATGTTATATGGTGATTCCATATCCACTACACATAACGTCACATGTGTTTCAATTTCTCCCAACAAAATTCTTATTTTTATTTCCCCTTTAGGTTTTGTTATGGATTTGCCGAAACCATAGATATGATATGCTGCGGAATTCATTTCTTCAACTTTGTACCCCAATTCTTTATAAGCATGATAAAACATTAAATTCACTGAACTCCCCGTGTCCACCAAAGTTCTATTTATTGCCCATTCTTCCATTGTTTTTGTTAATTTTCCTTCTTCTTTGCTTGCACTTATCGTAATCACTAGTTGAGATGTGTGATTTAAATTCTCCCCTGATATCTCCGTTGCTGTGAACATAATCTTCTGTTTTTCCCATTCTTTCAAGGGTGACGCCTTCTCTGCGGTTATAATTTTATTTCCTTCAAAATCTCTTTTGTGTATTCTCCCTCTGATACTTTCATGAAATTCATTAACCATTGTTTTTGTAATCATATTACATTCCAATTCTCCATTACTCTCTTTGATTCTGGTTTTCTCCAATTTATCCATCATACTCTTGATTTGAACAATTTTAGTGACAATATCCAATCTCTTATCTTCCCTCTTATCCCTGTTTCTAGCGCCAATATGTAGTTGCAGGAAATCCTACACTACACCCCTCACAAGAATCCACACAACTAAGCCATTGAAGATGAATAACTATGATTTTTATTGATTAATTCCTTGAATGTTTACAAGTTAAAATAGAAAAGAGCTAAAGAAATTACAATTACTACAAACTTTCTCTCTCCCAATGACTTGCCTAACACTTGGAAAAAGATCTCTTCAACATTCCTGCTCGACTCCTTATATATGGTATTACACAATGGATGACAACTAAGTTGTCCTTTATTTTTGGGAATGACTTGCGAAATATCGCAGGTATTGAAATATATAATCTCGCAAGTTTCCTAAATCTCGCTAAGTCTTCACATCCTTCTCGTGTTTTGGCTGCCGTCATTCATTGCGTCATTTATATTACTCATTTGCGACACTTTCGCAATATCGTCGTTTATTGATCTCGCGAGGTATTGTCGTTGCGATATTCTGATCCTACATCTTTTGTTAAGCCATAAACAATTCATACAAACCAAATAAATCAACTTGCATAATTATTTACCTCAATCGGAAGCAATTGAAACAATATAGACATTAAAGCACCACAATTGCACCGAAATTTTGTAAGCCTAAACGATTGATACCAAACAATAAAGCAAGATAACAATAGTTTTTCTTAACCGGAAACAATTGAATCACACACACATCCATACACAAATAATGGAATAAAACATCAATTGTACCGAAACTTTGTTAAGCAAAAGCAATAAATATACACAATAAAATCAGGCTTTTCTTAAACAGGAAAACGATTAACTAACAAATTTGTTACCTCAAATTTCGCATCCTCTTCTCCAATATGTTTGCATCTTCTTTCCAGGGAGAATTGATGCTGAAATATCACTATGTTGTTATCCTTAAGCAAGACAAAAGAATAACAACAACCAACCTTTACCAGAGAAAGGTTGAAAACCGGTTTTAACTTATGCAATGCAAAAGTTGAAACCCCGAAACACATATGCTTTTATGCTAAACCAAGCGATTCAACATATTGTGACTTTTTCACATATTGTTTCAATCAGAACCCCTCATGATCCTTTGATAAAGCCTACCAACATGGGCTAGAACTTAATCCTACTAAACCAAAAAGTCTCCCAAACCATAAGGGTTCACATCATATGAGATCGGATATTAAGGCCATGAAACCGAAATCAAACATCCCATAAATCAATTTGCAATACACCATAAAAATTCAACATAAAATCAAGTATTTCAATTACCTCCATCTTGTAGGTAATTGAATTTCGAAACCAACACAAAAAGAATGAGGTCATTCTGAGTTCGGACGAAGAAGTTATGCGCAAAACAGTTTTACTCTCCTTCGTATGGACCTATCACTAGGATCGGTTCCCACACTAGGACATGGTACTATGATCGTTTCACTCACTAGGACAGGTTACTAGGATCTTTTCCCAAGAGTTACTTGTGACGGATCACAACACTAAACTGTTTTTGACATAACTTTTGCATACGATGTCCGAATTCAGTGATTTTTGCCTCGTTTTAACCGTAAAAACAAGAGCTAAACATATATGATCAGTAGATATCAACATTATAAAATCAAAATTAATGTTTCTATCAAAACCTCAAATATAGATAGAGAAAGTATGAGTATAGAGGAAAATAAATTTCCCTAAAGCTGTTAATTAGTCATATAATAACCGAGAGATCATGTGCTCGGGCCATGTGTTTCCTCACCTTTCAAAAGATTGAGCACCAAGGTGAGCATGAACATTCTAACACAACTAGGTTGTGTTGAGTTGAGCCTTGTCTTGTTCGTCAGGAGTGACTAAGATAGAATCATCATTCTTGACCTCTTGCTTGGTTTGTTTTCTCTTGTTCCATCTCATGTTTTTCTTCTTTGACTTGTGATGAAGAGTGTCATTATCACAACGTCCACTAGTACAAGAGAATTCAGACATGATGTCTTTCTTTAGTCTTTCAAGAAAACTCTTGTAATTATTGTCACCAACAATTAACAGCTGAGAGTCATTCTTGTGACTAATTTTTGGTCCCTTTTTGGCTCTGGAGGATTTTGGGACCCATTTAGAGGAGGGTTTCACAGGAGAAGCTTTCTCCTTCATACCATTAGGACGATTGTCCTTTTGAATACTTTGCGAAACAACTTTTCTCCAATTTGGAACATCAGATCTTGTCTTAGCATTTACAAAGTCATCTCTTTTTCTATATTCAGGTCTTTTATAAGATGACCTTGTCGAGCGATTTTAACTATCATTATAATAATTCTTTTGCATAAACTTTGGACAATATCGATCCGAGTTCCTTTGGGGAGCAATCTTAGCCAATTCGTTTGATACAAAAGACAGTGTATTTTTTATCTTACGAATATTGCATCCCCATTCCACATGCCCTTTATTACCACAATAACAACAATGCTTAATAACATACGAAGTCTGAGTTTTAATGTTACATTTTTGTGGATCCTCTTGCATTGGAGCTCGACGATTTTTTTTCTTCTTCTTCTTCTTCTTCTTCTTCTTCTTCTTCTTCTTCTTCTTCTTATATTTGTTCAACTTTGTTATTTTCTTGACATTAGCAGAAGTGCTCTCTTTGATTGTCGTTCTTGAAGAGTATGGTTGAACATGATTCTTAGGCTTGAATGGTTTTCCTTCTTTACGAGCATCTTTTACATCAGTGGAAGCCTCTGGTTTAGAAGAATTAGTATCTTTAACAAATTTTACCTCTTTGCTAATACGTGAAGCATCTATTCCCTTATAGCCCAATCCTCGTGTATCACGATGATTTATACTTGCTTCTAACATTGAGGTTAAATTGTTTGAGCTAACATTGAACTTTTTAAGGTCCAAATTTTCTTCTTCCAACGTCTTGATTCTATCAAGAGCACTAGATAGATCAGCCTCAAGACGTATTTCTCGTGAGAGATATTTCTCATTATTTCTCTTCAAAGTTATTTTGTTGAGAGTTAATCCTTGCATCAGTTAAAAAGTTTCTCTTCCAACAAACGTACTTTTTCAAGAGCCGCATTACGATCTTTCTCAAATAATTCTTCTTGAGAAAGACTAGCACATACTTTGTCATTAATACTCAGTATTTGTTGAGAATCATTTTCCCTCTACTTTTCAAAGTCTAGACGATGCCTTTCACATTCAAGTAGTCTTTAATTGTAAGTAACTCAAGTTCCTTTACTTTCTTACCGTACACACTTAGGAGAATTTCGTTAGACAACAAGCGTTCACGAATCTCTTTCAACTCGTAGTTTGTATCCTCCCGATTCAAGGTGGTTTAAAAACCTCTTATGATACATTAATCGAGTCTTTCAATAATTTTCGCTTTCGCTTAATCTTACTTTGACTCATTTCTTATAGGTTGGATCGCACCAAACACAGATTGTTAGATCTTTTCGTGTTTGCCGGCTATGATACCAATTGAAAAGTCGAGGGTACCCAATTATACCTCAATCTAAAAAATTTCCACCTATAAGTCCTTTCTCCGAAAGTGATTGTCTATGGACTGAGTCGAGACAATACAACTAATCGGTTCACACTTCGTGTGATCGTCTATGGATACGAGATCGAGACAATACGACAACCAGATAACTTGTGTGATTCACTATGGATAGAAGATCGAGACAATACAACAACGAAGTATGTTTACTTGATAAATGGTTCGGACTTAACCAAACACAATAGGATTACTATCAAGTAAATAGGAATTAACGTTTGTGTATTTTACTTCTAATTATAATAAAAACAATTATAAGTAAAATAGAAAAGTAAAAGACACGGCAAGATTTTGTTAACGAGAAACCGCAAATGCGAGAAAAACCCCCGCGCGACCGCTTGGACCTTGTCTAGAATTGAATACTCTCAGGATTAAGCCGCTATACAAAATCTAAACCAACTTCGTATAGTTGAGACCAAGAAACTAAACCTATAGTTCACCTAGTTCCGTATGTATCCCTGCGCCTCCAACTTGTTAATAAGTCACGCACTTGGAACAATTCCTTTGTTTCGTATTCCAAATAGTAAAGGAACAACTAATCCGTTTGGTAACAACTCTTTTCAATCAAGTGATATGAGTTCGACAAAAGGCTCTTCCGTTTATCCCAATAAATTCCTTTGTCATGTCCTTATATCTATCTAATAACAACTACCAAAGTATTGTCAAGATTTTGCAATCAATACTTTGAATCACAAAGAATTGTATTGATGCCGATCTACTCAACTAATCAATCCAATCTACCACAAGGATAAACCGATTATAGTTGGATCCTCTTTAACCGAAACAAGTATTATGCACACCAAAGATTATGAACCCAAATGAGAAATCTTCTTCGTCTTCAAATCTTCTTAGATCTTCAATAAACAATGGTATATATTTCGAGTTTGATAAAGAAAAGGGAACCTTTGTTCAATTTGAAGGATCTTTTCCTCAATATCCTGATTCCTATTAGATCTACAAACAGTTTAAAGATCCCCGTCGAAACTTCGATCTAGTTTGAGTGAATCTTATATCAGAAGAGAAGATTCTCAAGCATAAACAAACTAGGTGCAATCAAAGTTCAACAACCGTTAGTCAATCAAATCAATCGAAAACTAATAATAAACCGCAATTATCTAGTTTCCCACCAACGATACTAATAGAGATTCTCAATCCAAAAGAAGTCTTTAAACCGAGCGGCCGTAAGAGATTTCGCTTAATTAGGTTACTTTCCTCTCTGAATAGGCGGCTCCACCAGTAACAATACAACTAGGTAGTTTTGATGGCTCTGAGGATTAGTTTGCTCGAAATGCAAACTTTGATATTTATATACCAAGGAAGTTTGGACACCAAGGAATTTACAAAACCGAAAATATTCTCAAGATATGCAATATATTTATAAATTCAGTTTCCATAATTCCTGGAAATGCTTTGTCCAAATAATCACCGAAAATCTCTTAGAAAATATCCAACTAGTAAATGCACATTACTAATTTTTATTTTCTAAAGATATGCAAAACTAACAACCTTAATTAAAAGATTCTTAATTTATTTCGATCAGGGATTGTCCTTTATCTATTAAGGAATATCTTTGAACAATAAAAGATAAGCGTTACTGCACATGTTCAAAGTATGTCGACATCTTAACTTAGTAAATCATCTTTCATATTTACTATCTTGGAATCGATTTGCCACACTTCCAAACAAGTTTAGAATTGGTTCATCTGACTTCCAAGAACTATGTGATTGATTATCCTATCAAATCACCAAACATGGGTTTCACGGTTCTACCAAAATAAGTTTCGGTTTTACCTCCATGCGGGTACTAGAATTAGTCACGCTAGCTTTCCAAAACTTGGTTGACTAGGTACTAGGATCGGTTCCCACATATATATATGGTATCTAACTTGTATTTGTTGCACATGTCCATAAGATCGGTTACCAATATCTAAAAACATGTTGCACATGTTCATAGGATCGGTTCCCAATAACTAGAAACTTGCTGCACCTTTTACAAGGATCGATTCCCCTTTTGTGATCGGTTGCACCTCTTACTAGGATCGGTTCCCCTTTGCCTAGAGTTGGTCATAGCAATTGCAACAAATCGATTATACCATCTCAGGTGATTACTTAAGATCGGTTTCACTAATAAAAGTCATACCAATACAAAAGTCAGGCCTCCTGAATAGTTTTACCAAGAACATAATCAAGTTATGAGTTGTTATACTAATCACACATATTGATAGTTCAAAAAGATATGCAATGAATAACAATACCAATAAGCCTAGCGATTTCCCTTTCGATTCACAAAACAAGTTTATAAATGTACTTCCTTTAAACAAATGTAAAACATTGTTTTCTAGGATGAAATCTTCACCTCATACCCATACATAATCACAATAGCATTCAAAATATTATGTCGATGTCTTATATACGAAGTTCAAAATATAGCGTTATACTTCGTATTGTATTCCTTAATACTACGTCTAACTAGAGTATAATCATTCATAGCTTCGCATTATGTTTTCAATATGCACAACTTGAAAGATACGTTAGGGAATGAAACAGTTCAAGTCAAATATTACTAACCTCAAGTGGAAGGATGATGTCATCGTTGTAGCTCTTTACTTCTTCACTTCTTCAAGTCTTCACGTAGTACTTGTAAGGTATCATATCCTAATATTTTCAAGCTAACCTATATGAAGTTGACTCTAGTACATAATCAAGCGACTCTTTAAATGAGTTTTGGTTCACTAAAATATGACAACCAAACTTGACATATCAACGCTCAGTGGGTTCAACCGAGCTATGCTCTAACAAAAAGCCTCAAAATGTTACCCACAAAACCCATCCATCAAATCTCAGTTACTCCTATCCCTTAACTTCCAACACCCCAAACAATTCCAACACCAGTATCCCTCAAAATAATATCAAAATAAGACACCACACTGACAGGGATGCTGCTGAGGAGTTTGCTATCAAAATGAGGCTAGCACAAAGCACTACAAAAAAGAGTGCTATAGATCACACAATAAATATCACAATGTATGGACACTTTTGGTCTTTTAAGTGCTAAAACTTAAAGCCCATTAATATTATAGTGTTTGTGATCTTATACATAAAGACCTATCCATACATCTCATACATTTTTAAAAGTGTGATCTTATTATTTGAGCATTTGACTACTTTCACCATTATTTTGTGATAAAAAATCTGTCAATTAGGCTTTTTTGATGAATTTTAAAACAATTGCGGTGAGCCTGGATCGAACCTACGACCTTCAGGTCCATTAGAAGAAAAAAAGACAGCCCACATAAATTTTGAGGGTCCAAAAACCTAACTTCTACTCCTCGAATTCTCAGTCTCATTCTTTTCTCAGTTTACTCTCAAAACTCTCTCAGTCTCTCTCCCTCCTGCGACCTTCTCTCGATTTTTCTTCAATCCATAGAGAATTTAAGTGACGATCTCGAATCTGTAGAAATCGTTAATTTCATTTGGATTGGATTCAGGTAGGATCCAACTTGTTCCCCTCTTGTTTTGGTTATATATGAGTCCGATTTGAAAATTGAAGTTGAGATTTGAAATAGGGTTGATTTTGTAGTTGTTTTGATTTTTGATTTCATGACGTTTTTCACAGCGTATCGATCTAAACCTGGAGTGAGATTTTGTTTGGAAGATCGGTAAAGTTGGATTTGGTATTACACTTGAAACCCTGAATCTATCTCTGCTGATTTGATTTAGGTTTGCTTAGATGTAACATTTTTGCTTTTATGTTTGGTTCTGATTTAGATTAGTTATTTTCTTACTTTTACTGAGTAGATTGGTTAGTTTATAGAGATCGATTTTTGATATTTGGAGAAAAATTCTTGTGAAATTTTGAGTTAGTTTAAATTCTTGTAATTCATATGTTCAGCAATGATTAGTATTATATTTGATAGATAAAATGATGATTGCTTTTTGAGCTCTCTCCATTGTAGTTGCAGGAAATCCCACACTACACCCCTCACAAGAATCCACACAATCAAATCATTTTAAGATGAACAATTATAAGTTTTATTGATCAAACTCCAGAAATGTTACAAGATGAAAAGGAGATAAACCAAAGAATTATAATCACTCTAAACTTTCTCTCTCTTAATGACTTGCTCAACACTTCGAAAAAGATCTCCCCCTGCTTAAGCCTATTCGGATCTTTATATAGGACATTACATAGTGGATGACAGCTAAGCCGTCCTTTATTTTCGGGTATGTCTTGCGAAGTCTCACAAATGTACAAATGTCAAATCTCGCGACACTCCTCGATCTCGCTACATCTTCACATCTTTCTCGTGTTTTGGCTGTCGTCATCCGTTACGTCGTTTTTACTTCCAGCCCGCGATGTCTTCGCAGTGTGTCGTTTATGGATTCCGCGAGAATCTTGGTGTTGCGATATTATGATCCTACATCTTGCCTCTTCTCATTCTTCTCTGCGAAGAATAGAACATCATGAGAATTAGTATTTTCAAAATGCCGCGGCCGTTCATTTCTTTCCTTTATTTTTCTACCGACAAGCTTAGTAAATCCAAGATAACCGCTTACACGTGTTACATATTCCCTTTTTACCGGACATTAAATGCTAACCGGTCATCCTTTTCTTGTCTATTTAAGAAGAGATCTATCAAGGATATCTTTCTTTTCTTTTACTTCATCTTCTTCATCTCTGCATTCTTTGTGATTTCTTTATCGTCTGCAACTTTTTGTTGTTGTTCATCTTGTTGTAAATCTTCTCTGCTACTATTCTTATGGAGCCATCAAGGTTTGTAGATCACACTTCATGTGATCCATTTGAACTCTTCTACTGAGATTACTTTATTTGATTTTGTTCATCTATGATTAATTCCCTTATTGTTTTTGTTTTAGTAAAACGTCCATGTTACCAAATTCATAGTCCAAAATCCTAAAACATCCAAGGGTTCGCAACCAAAATCCGTTGCACACAAGAGAAAGCCTGCGAATAGCAAGGTATTAAGAAACATTTACTCTTCTAATAACAATATTGTTGCCTCTGTTTCTTATTTAACTTGTAATTCGCAGGATGACAAAAACGTCGATAGATCCCCCAAAAGATCTCTTCGTTCTAAAAATGTTGAAACTTCTATTCCTTTTCCTATATTTAAGCTTACAACTCCTCTTGCGATATCATCGCAAGATAAATCTACCCTTGCTGTCTTCGAATATGTCGTTGCTGATCTTCCTCCTATGTCTGAGTTTTCCATATATGAAGTACCTCATGATAGTCCTGTTGTGAATGAACCATTTTCTTCTCCTACTATCGATGCCTCTGCCTTTCCCCCAGTCATTAACCTTCATCAGATTTCATCTTCACATGACATTCCTGCGACGAAAGATGATTCAACTCTCCCCTCTTCTGTCGTCACTACCTCTTCATCCGAGTCTATCCCTCTTACTAAGGAAAATTTGGAGGGAATGGACGTGGATTTGAAAGTTTTATCAGATATGATGAATGACGCAAAGAAGACCTCCGTCGATCCCATCAAGTCTAATGTCTGCGAGATTTTGAGTAAATACTTTGGTTCTGATCGCTGTCGTATGCGTCAAAAATAATTTCACTTTCCTAAAGTATATGATAATAAAGAGTTCGTTTCCACAGAGAGGCAATTGTAGTTATTATGTAATCAATTTCTTAAAGTAACCAATTGGGGGGAATTTCTGATTTTTAAGTAAACAATAAAAGTAAATTAAAAGCAAAATTAATTGTAGAAAGTTATCAATGAGAGAAAGATATTGGTCAAGGAATTCATCTTCAATCTTAGACATGTGCTTGAATATATGATTAGAATTACAATTTAATCTCTTTTATTATCAAAAGCCTAGAGAATCAAGAGAGAAAGATAATCTATTAATTTCCTAAGTTCATCAACACATACATTAGAGTTGCGTATGTGAATTCTACCTAAAGAATAACCTAACGCCTTGCGCTAATTAAATTCAATTCCTAGGAGCATTAAGTTTCAGAAATAGGCTTGTAAATGCAATTGTCATACATTGCGCATAACAATTCGGACAATGGTCAAACTTTACATATGATCACGAGAGTGTATCACTACAAACCGTAATCATATCATGCTACTTATATTCAGGGTTATCGCTCGATGAAAAACCCTAAAATAGCTATGGAAAAGGATGCAAGTTTAATTGATTGGCCACTCAACTAAACAAACATCTAATCCTATCACAATACATCAATCATGTGATATTAAAACAGTATAGATTTAAACGATAATCAAGAGAGAAAACTAATACATAAATCAAACACAATTTTTAGAAATAGGACTGCATCCTTAACCAATAATATAGAATTTAGCTACTCATAGCATGGAGTTCATCATAAAAATATGAATTGAATAAAGAAGAAGATGAACAAAAGCAAACCCTAGTAGCGTAAACAAAAGCGGCTCTCTCCTTAGCTTCCAAGAATAATATCCTAAAAGTTGTAGAAGTCTTTTCTTTAAATAGCTTTGCTTTCCAAAATTAGGTCAGGTCTCAAAAGTCCACTAGATAGAAGTCCACCAAGCCCATATGCTCTTCCATTAGTTTAGCTGCATTCTTGGCAAGCACAACATCAGTGCTATTCTCAGTTCCCATCGTAGCTTCGAATCCATTCAGCTTCAATGCCTGCTTCAATCTCATAGCAACATTCAATTCATGGTTAATAACCAACAATCCACAAACACCCATATCTGCCACAAATCAATTCCTCCACCATCTCTCAACCAGCACTTTCATCTCGGCTCTCCATTTGAATCGAACTCCTCTCAACCTCGAAAACTGGACAAACCACCATCGATTCCTCTACTCTGCGCAAGTTAGCTCAAAACACAAAGGAGCACTCCATTACCACCATCACTTTCCTGCAACTCAATCAACCCATTACATATATCATCTGCACCTGAATCTCCACCATTTCATCCTTTCCATTCTGAGCATACCACCAACATCACCAACACCATCTGAGTTGCAACCACTGGCTCCAACTGCAACTCAATCTTCCAAAATCACCTCCCTGAGTTCACACATCAAACCCCATTTTCCAATTTCTTTGTATCATCCTGTTCTTCAATGTCTCATCTGATTTCTCCCCTTAAATCCATTTTCGAACTCAAACAATCGAACCTAACTCTCCAATTGATCAGTAAACCTTAAATTACATGTCTAAATCGAATCTAATTCAATTTCTTCTTCATCTCATCACAACAACTCAAGAACCATAGATTCAACAACACCACCATCATCTCGCCCAAATCCATTGTAACCCCCAGTAAATCCGATCGAAACCCCCATCTAAATCTTCTCGTTCTTCTCAGTATCAAAAACCACTCCCAGATTCAACACATGAGATCCCCTTTTCTCTCTTATTCTGATAAATTCTTCGTCTACGTAACATCTTCCATGTCTCCTCGGTGATGAATCAAACCAATTTGTCTCGTCGTTACAACCATCCATCTCTCCTCTCACGACCTTGATCATCACTCATTTCTCTTTTCTTTCTCAATTTCAGGTGTAGCTCCGTCCTATCTCGATTCAGATAGATGTAATGAAGAGAACAAATCTCGATTAAGGGTTATGTACTGAAACTGGCACGGCTATAGGCACCCATTGACTCAGATAAGGGCTGCCCACAATTTTTGGCCTGTCCATTTCAGGAAACCGACAATTCATTATTCGCTCCTTTGTGCATAGCCTTCTGTTCCAAATGTAACTCACATGTGATTTGATCTTTTTGCGCTTTTAACTTTAAATGAGTGATTTCTCCTCCTTTTGCTCCAAATGACTCAATTGCACCTAATAAACTCAAAAGCAAACATAAGATACATAATTTACAAGAAAAGTAGCAAAGAAAGCATAAACAATAGATAAATATCAAGGTGTTTTGAACACCTATCAAATTCCCCCACACTTAGACTTTGCTAGTCCTCGAGCAAATCAAACAAAACAAACTTTAAAACATACATACAACTCCGTGTCGTCGAGGCTACGGTCACTTTTAGCATAAATAACAAGCCTTTAAACCCCTAGGTGTCCTTAGTGGACGAGTTATAGTCTCGTGAGGGTTTACTAGAGATATACCCACAAAACCTACTTTTCCAACTTACTAGTTCTCCGAAATGATAGCATCCAACGCGCTAAGAAGACATAGAGATTACCGCACACTAGTCATAAGAAAGTTAGACACATATATGAACACAATCTCATCCTTAAAAGTTGAGAGAGAAATAACCATCCCTTATCGAAAGAAATTCGGGTTCTGAGTGATCAAAAGTCTCGACTCTGCCTCACAAGAAAGGGTTTTATGAAGTTGCTCTCAATAATAAACAGCTTTTTTATGGGTCACACATGTGTCCAGGTAGGAATGAAGATAGAATCATGTGACACATGATGTGATTTTGAAGTTGTTTGTAAAGTGGTAGTAAAAGTTCGTTCAACTCGGGCTTGTAAAGATTTGGTTTCAGAATTTAATAATAGAAAATATATACAAAAGGTTGTCACAAATATCGAGAGGTACTAGGACTCAGGATTCCACCATAAAATTCATCCATGCGATTCATATATTTATTCTAGACAATTATAGCTAAAATATTGACTCTATGTTTTGCCAAGGTAGATTTTTGAAAAGCAACGATCAGTATATCTAAAGCATGGGATATCAAAAGACTTAACCTAAGTATAACCCATCAATTGAAATCACAACTATTCAATAAAAACCATAAAACAATTAACAATCCATGCAAAAAGTCATGAAAGAATTAAATATAACTACCACACGCATGAAATATGGCTTCCTCCGTCATCCCCGGTGTTGGGGTTTAGCTCCTCATATTAATCACGTGCTCAAAATAGGTGTTCATAGCTCAAAAGGGTGAAAAACAAGAGAAAACTAATGACTCAGACAGTTTGCAACGTTGTATAAGCGTTACAAACAGCTGTTACAATGCTGTTCTGAAGACTGCTGTAGAATATAAGATCACGTGGAGAACGACTTTGTCTGTGTAGTTGATTCTCATGACAATTTTCTCGCTTTACTGACTTTGATGGTCCAATGTTCTTCAGCTTTATCTTCTTCCTCCTGCTGCTGCAACTCTGTGCAACGTGATTTCTTCATACCATAGCCCTTTGTTGGCTCCCCCAAAGTCTCGACCCCCTTCCTTTGCTGCCAACCAGCCTTTATATACACCACATGTTCAATAAAATTCGAGAATATCTTATTTCCCTTCTCCTCAAGCCACGGGATTTCCTTCCTTCTTTAACCCTTACGCGTATTCTATTTGGTTGTAAACTCTTCCAAATATAGGATAAAGTCGAACGGTGTAGATATTCTTCTTCCAATCCACGTAACTTCCATCCCAGAATACGAGTATCTCTCGAGCCCTCGTTTCGATGAGATAAATATGGAAACTCAATTTTTAATCGCAACCAATTTACGACCAACCTGTTAGATGCACTAAGGTTGTACCAAATCATTCCCATGACAATCACCGACTCTCCATTAACTCTTGCTGAAATACCCGTGACAAGTTCATGGCCCCCTGTTTTGCGTCAACTCGATGATCCGGCCAAATTGATCAATAAAATCACTCTTACCATCCCCTCGTTATGCTCTAACATGTCCAACCGGAAGTTTCGGTGGTTGAATCTCCATGAAACGTGTTTAATTCTCGAACCCTAGTTACTGCTGGGAAGAAACAGATTTCCCGCCAAAATAAATTTAAACGGGGAAGAAGGTGACCTCCCCCTATCGTCTACGGGTCACGTGTTTAGTATCTGCCTGGAAATGTGGTGCCCCTTAGTAATTAGGGTTACCCCTTATCCAAAATGAGAGTCCGAATAGTAATTTTCTCCCACGAGCGCAAATACCACTTTTCGAGCCAATTTTCGCGTAAAAGCTTATTTCTCCAAAAACACCTATAAAAACATAAAAAGCCAAAATAAGTACAAAATGGGAACTAACAAAATACATAATTGAGATTAAAATAGACACATAAATGCGTCTATCAAATACCCCCAAACTTATTATTTGCTAGTCCTCGAGCAAATCAAATCTAGAAAATAAAATCCTAACTCACTCGCAGCATCGTCGATTGCATTTAGCGTATGCAATAAGTCTTTAAACCCTTAGGTGGCCCTAGTGGCGAGTTATAGTCTCGGGAGGGTTTACCGAGGTGTACCCACAAAACCTTTATACTCCAGCACTTAACTATCTACGCAGAACCTTGGAAAGCACTAAAGAATCTCCTTGGTTGGCATACTTATTATTACAGGAGGAAGTACCCCGATGCGAAATTCCAATTGATGTACACGAGTTTGCACTCAAGCATACTAAAATTCATATATAAGTCACAGAGCTCTACTCAGATAGTCGCACTATGGACATCAATACCCGGAGTCAAAACTAATCACATGGATAGATCAAGAAGATGGATATAGAGAAAAACATAGATGGTTTTGATGTTTACTAAGTGAATGGTGTTTCCCATATCTGTCTGAAGGCCTCCGCTAAAATGAACCTATCCTAATGGACTGAGATACTAGTCTAACTAATATCAACACACTAGCATATACAAGGGAACCAGTGGTCGATAATCCTAACTCTAGGTCAACACACTGGCATATACAAGGGTTCCAGTGGTCGACTTTATTGAATTTATTCCGGTTGGTCTGATGGTCTGGTCTCAATTTCTTTTCTTTCTTTTTTTTTTTTTTTTTTTTTTTTTGGTATATCAATCACTCTAATTCACCCTAGCATTGGTAACAACTTGATTCGTGAGCCCCACATAATCACTTAGAGAAACATAGTTTAAAAACAAAACAAAATAAAAACAGAAGTGAAAAGGACTCAACGAGATATGGTGAAACTATCATGTTATTTCCAACACCTGAGCTCTGTGCTTTTATGAATAGACTCTTTAGATGTTGCCATCTAATCAGATTGGTTCCTCAACTCCTACAACCAAAATGCTTCCATCAATTTAGTTGGCCACCCAAACAATCTATCAATCAATCATGAATGTCTTTAAGATCATTCCTATTAGTAAAAACAATCGATAATCATGTGAAAAACCTCAAGATAGAATTGAAACAATACTCAAAACATATATTAAGAACTAGGAATTCATCATCAATCAATAATTAAATTAGCTACTCATGTTAAAGAGTTCACACAAAGAATAAGAAAAGAAAAGTGTTGTGTGTAGAGATGTCTGTCAAAAGATGTAGAAAACTTCTCTATTTATAGGCTTCAATATTCTCCAAATCTTCCAAGGATTAGAATCCTTTTCCTTTAGCAATTCAATTTCCAAATCCAAGCTTTTCTCAACTCTTCATCTTCTCTTTCCAAATTTGAGTCCAATTCTCCATCCAATTCCAAGCCCATAAGAGTGAGAAACCCGTGTAGAAAATACGCTTGAAAGTGGTCGCCGGAAGTCTGTATTGTGGTTTCTGAAATCGGCGGAAAGTCGCGGGAAACAGCTCCGGGACCGCAAAGTCAATCCGGCAACGGTCAATCGGTCGAACAGCGGGTCAACGGGTCATTTTCGATTCAACCTCGGTCGGACCCGAGTCGGGGGAGAGTCAAACCGGGTCACTTGTCGGATGAGTCGTAGCTGGGTTAGACCGAGTCGAGATCCGCTCACCGAGTCACTCGGCTCTAACCATTTACATATTGTGCCATAAACGTGGATGCACCATTGTGCATAACGAGCCTTAGCCGGCCATCTTGGCTCTTCATACCGCATTTCATCACCAGCTCATTCTCTTTAGCCGCAATCCTCCAATGCACAACTCTAGCATACCGCAAGAACCCATTTTCATAAACCATCACTTCCACCTTACATTCCATTGTAGCCTTGTACAAGCATTTCCGGTGCGGCTCAATCAAACAACCCAACGCTCTTGCCTACACATCTCATCCTACCATCACTTGTAGTTCCATGCAAAAAAACTACCACCATACCCATGTAGCAGCCACCAACAATACCAGCTGCCGGGTATCACCTCAGGCTACCACCAGCTCCACTTCCACATGCAATACCACCACAAACCCAGGCCAATTTACAGCAGCACCTGGCTTCCATCATCATATCACAGGCTCAAATATGAGCTATCTCCTGCCATTCACAAGACCCACAGCACTAACTTAGTCTCCACAGCTCAAGCCACACTGCATCCTTACAAACTGTTAAGCCTCAAGCCATAACTCCACCGAGAGATTGCACGCAATTTGTTGCTGACACTAACTCTCCCACGACGTGACACAATTCACATCACATTCTCTATAATTCATAGCATCAGCATCTCCAGTTATTGTTAATTCAACACCATTATCACTCACTGACATCTCAGTTGCCACCTCCACTGTGGCTTCAACTCCACCTGAAACAACAGCATCAGTCCTATAGCTTCACCTCAGCTCAGGGCTTTGCCCTGAAATCCCAGTAGAAGCATCTTAGTCTCCTTCTTCCACAAGCAGCAACAACAATGCCCCAGGCCACCATTAGCTCAATACCACCTCCTTGTAAACAACCACCAAGAGAACCCTATCTTGAAATCTCGAATCACCAACTGCAACAACAAATCCATCTCTCAATTCACACAGATTCAAGAGCATCATGATCTCTTCCCCATCCGAACTTGCTGCTGACACCACCACAAGACCTAAGTTACCTGTTCTTGGCTGCGGAGCG
Organism: Papaver armeniacum; assembly: GCA_023531295.1. Classification (NCBI taxonomy): domain Eukaryota; kingdom Viridiplantae; phylum Streptophyta; class Magnoliopsida; order Ranunculales; family Papaveraceae; genus Papaver; species Papaver armeniacum. The sequence continues at coordinate 18,137 of JAJJWW010015956.1, read as the reverse complement.
AAACCCCTAATTCCAATTCTTCCTCTCCATCTTAACAACGATGTCCCGCCAACCCAATTCTCGAGACCAACTCAGTTCAAATTCCCAATTGCAAATGCCACACACACAACCATTGCAGCTCACTTTAACCATTCACTCCTCTTTTATTGAATCAAACCAAAACCAAATCGACAGATCCTTATGTGAACCCAAACACCTAATTCAACTCGAAAACCCTAATTTCTTCATTTGCACTTCAAATCTCTCTTCCAGCTCAGTTCCAACCTCAGATATAAAACCATGATCAACAATAGCAGCTGTAATTCTCCTCAACAAACCCATTATCTCCATTGAATCCAACACAGACCCATCTTGTTCTTGACACTACGCCATTTCTTCCCAAAGAATAGGCAAGCATCAACAAAACCCATCTTCTCAAACACATCTGTGCAAACCACGACTTCCACCAACAGAATCAATTCCTTCTCGATCTCGGCGGTATCACAGAAGCATCAACCTCTCAATCTCATTCATACAGGTTCCATCATCTTCTCACTCGATTCACGACTCTCGATCTATTTCCTTTCTCGTTTAATAACGGCGGTACCAATCTTTTTCTTTTCAATTTCATAGAAACGAAATGTAATGAGAGGAAAGTCGTCTCTCATGTAGGTTATGAGGTGGGTTAGAATTGGATGCTAATAACACACCCATGAAAAACTGATAGGGGCCACCCTCACAGAAACCCCCTTAACCTCTACGGGCACGGCTTTAGTACTCCTCCAAAAGAGAGTTGCCCCTTAACCTTGGGTCAGCTCCATATATCACTTGCCTGTGAGATGACCTTATTGTCCTTTTGGCTCAAATTGGGTGATTTCTTCTTCTTTTCCTCCGTGCGACTCCGAAGTAGCTACAAAACTCAAAACAAGCGTAAAATACAAAATTCACACGAAAAATAGCAAAGAAAGCATAAACTCTAGATAGTAAATACAGTGTATTCTACACCTATCAAATTCCCCCACACTTAGACTTTGCTAGTCCTCGAGCAAATCAAACTAAAAACTCACAACTTCAAAGCGTTCAAGCGTCCTAAGCATCCAAAAAGTTATGAGGACATAGAGTTTCTGCATGCTAGTAATAAGAAGTTAGAAATACTAAAGAACATATTCTTATCCTTAAATGTTGAGTGAGAAATAACCACACCATAATGAGAGAACGCGTGTTTGAGAAACGATCAATAAGCATTTCGCCTCAACTTCTGCCTCACCAAATAGGATTTTATGATAATTGCACTCAAAAAGACAGCTTTTTTTTTATGGGTCTCACATGTGTGCAGGTAGGAATGAAGAGAGAAATCACGCAACATGTTGAATGGTGGGAAGGACAACTTCCCGAAATATTTTTAAAAACCCACATCTTTTATATTTTGAAAAACCATTTTTCGACGATCTCTAAGAAAGGAAATCAACCATTATTATCGAGGATGAGATTAATTACTCACCTTCACATCCGATCGCCAATTATGATAAACACCACTCTCCTGCATCCAATAGAAACGTCTTCCGCTCCTCGGCTTTATCTTCTTGGTCTTCGTCTTCGGTTTCAACTTTTGATGATAAACTCTCGAATTTCATAAATCCTTAACAATTTATAACCCTTTTTACCTTAAAAATCCTTGTCGCTTGAAACTTCCTTATATTTTTTCCTTCCCCACGGCTTATTAAAACAAAACAAATATTTTTTCTTTTTTTTCTTTTTTTTTTTCTTCTTTTCTTCTTTTCTTTTTTTTTTTTTTTCAATTTTTTTTTTTAAGAGAAATAAAATACAAAAATAAACCATGGCCGTGGGAGAAGTATTTTACCGCTTGATTCTTCACAACTTGTATCGTCTCGAAATCATAAACTTCAAAAATTCTCACCTTTTGATTTTCTTCGCTCTTGTGAATAAGTCTTCATACTTGGATATAAAATTACCTCATTGTATTGTAAGTCCTCAACATATATGTGAAATCTGCTCTTTGTATGTTGCTTTACTTGAATATGAAATTTGCTCTTTTCCAACTTTCCTTGTAGATTTTGATGTCGCTCCTTGTTGATGATGAGAGTGTTTCTATGGATCCGTTGTTGTCGAGAGAGAGAATGGTGCTAACTGCAAATCGAACTACAAGAAGGAAGCTTTCATCTATAGACGTCACCCTAATGATTGACAAAATTAGCACTCAAGAGATCAAAGAGTAGTGCTTTTATTGGTGGGAGGTTGGGTAGCTCACCATTCTACCGGAATTAATTAACGGTGATGACACACTCAAAAGAAAGCTCTTTAGTAGATGGAAGAATTTCTGGTTCGGTGCCTCATGATATGAAAACGGGTAGTCTCCACTAATGATTGATCAGCAACTCTAATAATGCATTTCTCCCTGCACCAAATTCGCATCACCGGCATGATTAAATCCATTATTTAACACTCAAACAAGCAAGAAATCCAATGTAGTTCTCTAACATTTCCAAGTTCAATTATGTCGGTCAAAATCTCTATGTAAACATACCTAGAAGTATGCTAGTGACTCTAAAATCTTTAAAAGTTGAAGTTTTAAGTAAATCTTTTTCTTTTTTTTTTTAAATTTTTAAATTTTTTTGTAATTTTTTTTAAAATACATGCTTAACCACTCCCCCACACTTAAACCTTACATTGTCCTCAATGTAATTGAATCCTCCTAGTAAAGTTAAGGTGGGAAATTTTAACATGATAAGGAACAAGAAAAAGAAATAACAAAAAGCAAAAAGATAAGAAATACAAAACCTATGGGTTGCCTCCCATTAAGCGCTTGTTTAAAGTCGACGGCCCGACTTAGCTCTTGCAAGATTCATTCCCCATATACTAACAATCACGAAAATTTGAGGATCCACCCATAATACCTGTTTTGCAAACAATAACTCCATACAAATATTAGCACAAGAAAACAATAGTGAAATTATCGCTCGATAGAATTTCCCACTTATTCTCGTCCACACTGGAAGTGTATAAAGAACATAGAATTTGGGAATTTCCATGTGTTCCTCTTGGCAACCTGCATAGTGTTAGCATCAAGTGTTTCCAATGGTGGATATTTAGAAACAAAATCAACCAAAAATACTTTGAAGCACATACATTCAAACCAATAAGAGGTAAAGGAGAAGAATCAATATGCAAAGGGTTAGACAAACCTTGCACAATCTCTTGTATTATAGAATCCTCTTCATCCTTAAAAAATTCAAGTGAATTACTTACCTCTTGTATATCGTGGTCCTCTATTAAACCTTGCAACCATTCTTCGTCATTTTCTACCTTAACCAAAGTTTTGGCATCATTATAATCATTGGCAAGTTCAATTGGGTCTTCCACAAAATCAATAAATTTGGTTTCATCCTCTACATCATCTCTTCAACATTCTCATCATCGAATCGGGCCATTCACTAAAAATGATTTTCATCGGTATAGATTGTAAGATCTTCTTGTGCGGGTGTTACAACCGATTTATAACAATAGGTAAGTCACACCCCGTCTCCTCCTTTTGAATAGGTGAAGGATCGTTATTATGATCCGGTTGGAATAACTTCTCATTGTTGCAACGCTCATACACTTCCGCGGACTCATATCTTTCCCTAAGAAATTTTTTCCAAGCAATAAATGCATCTTCCTCAAGCTCTTCCTTTTGAATAGGTGATTGATCATTATTAAGATCAATGCTCAAGTAATCTACACTAGCGTCATCAAAGTCTCTAAATGTTGGTTAATTTGTTCGTATAATTTCTCCTATTTTTGAATTTCTCGATGTGATTTCTTGCAACTTTTGTTGAAGATCCCCAATCATGTGCCAGCACATCTTATCCGCAAAACTAGAGAATTCGATCATAAAGCAAAACTATCATCCCATCCTTGTGATTGTCCACTTACATACCCGTCATAAGGTTGTTGATATGTATGAGAATATCCATAATGTTCTCAGGAATTTGATCATAGCCAAGATTGGTTTTGATTGTATCCTAAGGATGGTTGGAAGTTGCCATGAGGTTGAAAACCGTATTGATTGTTGTAATATTTTGCTCTTGTCCACCATACATGGAAAACCGGCACTAAATAAGATTCAAAACCAAGTTAGATACGAAATAGAATCCAACAAAGCAAGAGTAAAGAAAAAGAAAAAATAAAAACAACTAAAATCATCCGTTGCTCCCCATAATGGCGCGCCAAAATTTGATGTCGTGTAAATGGTGCAATCAAATTAATATCTTATTTCCACTCAATTAAAAAATAATATAATGGAAGTCAAGTTCGTTCCCCGAGGAGCAAGAGATTCTAGTTGTAAAAATTGTCACGAAAGGGGGTGTAAAAAGCAAAGAAAATAAACAAAGCAATTAAAAGATAAAGTTGAAAGCAAATAAGAGAGACAAGATCAAGGAATCCTTCTTCGTTCGAACAATGAATCAAGTTATGTTCTTTTCTACTTGTTATTAGTCACAAATTATCACCAACCGTAGGTAAAGCAGCTAGATCAGTGCTAAACCCCTAAATCCCTTGTATCACCGGATACTAAGTTCTCGACTACATTCTCTATTTACCAAACCACCTAGTAGATCACTCTAGATGTAATTTAAATAAACGCATTAAGATTTATGAACTTATTAGGTTAATATTAGTAGTTAGACTCTTAGATCAAGGTCTACTTGCTAACGTTGTTTTCACACACAATTGCTCCACGGAATCCCTCCGCAAGGTCTCATATTTGCTACTTATGTAAAGAGTCGAGAAACGATTACTTATCCCTAACTTTCACTAGCTTTAGATTAAATCGACAAATCAATTTAGTTGGCCACCCAAACAATCTATCAATCAATCATGAATGTCTTTAAGATCATTCCTATTAGTAAAAACAATCGATAATCATGAAAAACCTCAAGATAGAATTGAAATAATACTCAAAACATATATTAAGAACTAGGAATTCATCCTCAATCAATAATTAAATTAGCTACTCATGTTAAAGAGTTCACACAAAGAATAAGAAAACAAAAGTGTTGTGTGTAGAGATGTGTGTCAAAAGATGTAGAAAACTTCTCTATTTATAGGCTTCAATATTCTCCAAATCTTCCAAGGATTAGAATCCTTTTCCTTTAGCAATTCAATTTCCAAATCCAAGCTTTTCTCAACTCTTCATCTTCTCTTTCCAAATTTGAGTCCAATTCTCCATCCAATTCCAAGCCCATAAGAGTGAGAAACCCGTGTAGAAAATACGCCCCGAAAGTGGTTGCCGGAAGTCTGGTATTGTGGCCGGAAATCGGCCGGAAAGTCGCCGGAAAACAGCTCCGCCGGCAAAGTCAATCCGGTCAACGGTCAATCGGTCCCGAAGCAGCTGTCAACGGGTCGTTTTCGGATTCAACTCGGTCAGACCCAGGAGGTCGGAGAGTCAAACCGGGTCACTTGTCGGATAGTCGAGGTAGCTGTTAGACTCGAGTCGAGATCTAGCCCACCCGAAGTCACTCTGGCCTAACCATTTACATGCCATAATCACACATGCACCGTTGTGCATAACGAGCCTTAGCCAGCCATCTTGGCTCTTCATACTGCATTTCATCACCAGCTTCTCTTTAGCCGCAATCCTCCAATGCACAACTCTAGCATACACGAACCCATTTTCATAAACCATCACTTCCACCTGCCATTCCATTGTAGCCTTGTACAAGCATTTCCAGCTGCAGCTCAATCAAACAACCCAACAGCTCTTGCCTACACATCTCATCCTACCATCACTTGTAGTTCCCTGCAAAACTACCACCATACCCATGTAGCAGCCACCAACAATACCAGCTGCAGTATCACCTCAGGCTACCACCAGCTCCACTTCCACAGGAATACCACCACAAACCCAGCAATTCTACAAAAGAGCACTGGCTTCCATCATCATATCACAGGCTCAAATATGAGCTATCTCCCGCCATTCACAAGACCCACAAAGACTAACTTAGTCTCCACACTCAAGCCACACCGCATCCTTACAAACCTCGTTAAGCCTCAAGCCATAACTCCACCAGAGATTGCGCAATTTGTTGCTTCAAGACCTAACTCTCCCCCGACCGTGATACAATTCACATCACATTCTCTATAATTCATAGCATCGGCATCTCCAGTTATTGTTAATTCAACACCATTATCACTCACCGACATCTCGGGCCACCACCTACACGTGGCTTCAACTCCACACAGAAACAACAAAGACATCGATCCTGTAGCTTCACCTCGGCTCATGGCTTTGCCTCAAATCCCATTAGAGAAGCATCTTAGTCTCCTTCTTCCACAAGCAGCAACAAATAATGCCCCAGGCCACCATTAGCTCAATACCACCTCCTTGTAAACAACCACCAAGAGAACCTATCTTGAAATCTCGAATCACCAACTCGCAACAAGAATCCATCTCTCAATTCACAGATTCAAGAGCACCATGATCTCTTCCCCATCGAACTTACCCCTGCGCACCACCACAAGACCCTAAGTTACCTTCTTGGCTACAGCAGCTAGAAACCCCTAATTCCAATTCTTCCTCTCCATCTTAACAACGATGTCGGCCCAACCCAATTCTCAGACCAACTCAGTTCAAATTCCCAATTGCAAATGCCACACATAACCATTGCAGCTCACTTTAACCATTCAACTCCTCTTTTATTGAATCAACCAAAACCAAATTGATGATCCTTATGTGAACCCAAACACCTAATTCACTCAGAAACCCTAATTTCTTCATTTGCACTTCAAATCTCTCTTCCATCTCAGTTCAACCTCTGAGATATAAAACCATGATCAACAATAGCAGCCGCAATTCTCTCAACAAACCCCATTATCTCCATCAATCCAACACACCCATCTTGTTCTTGACACTCTTCTTCAATTTCTTCCAAAGAATGAGGCAAGCATCAACAAAACCCATCTTCTCAAACACATCTGTGCAAACCACGACTTCCACTAACAGAATCAATTCCTTCGATCTCAGCAGCATCACCGAGCATCAACCTCTCAATCTCATTCATACAGGCCCATCATCTTCTCACTCGATTCCGACTCGATCTATTTCCTTTCTCGTTTAATAACAAGAATTTAATCTTTGTTTTTCAATTTCATAGAAACTGAAATGTAATGAGAGGAAAGTCGTCTCTCATGTAGGGTTATGAGGTGGGTTAGAATTGGATGCTAATAACACACCCATGAAAACCCATAGGGCCACCCTCTAAAACCCCTAACCTCTACGCCTCGGCTTTTAGTACTCTCCAAAAGAGAGTTGCCCCTTAACCTTGGGTCAGCTCCATATATCACTTGCCTGTGAGATGACCTTTTTGTCCTTTTGGCTCAAATTGGGTGATTTCTTCTTCTTTTCCTCCGTGCGACTCCGAAGTAGCTACAAAACTCAAAACAAGCGTAAAATACAAAATTCACACGAAAAATAACAAAGAAAGCATAAACTCTAGATAGTAAATACAGTGTATTCTACACCTATCAGAAGTACATAAAGGAGCAAAAGTACGAGAACAAAGATTACAAGAGAAAATCATTTCTCAAATAGTAGCTTTTTCACTAGAAGGAGATGTTGGGTTTTCTTTCAAATACTTCATCTATGTTTTCGCTAGTTAATATATTTCAATGAGATCCTTCTTCATTGGCTTGATTTTATTTGCGGCATCATCATTGATGATTTTATTAGGACGATTTCTTCATTTCCGAGTTCTTCGCCACTAATATAATCAAGATCGCTATCGGAAGAATCGGGAACTTCATCATCACTTACTTCCGAGGTTCAACAGACACAGGATCAAGAGATTTAGATAGTAAAATATTATTCACAACAACTTCGGCTCTAAGATGAAATTGGCGAAGAAGTGCTTCTGGCCGATTTTTACTCTTTATATCTTTACAATCACGCATATAGTCGAATTTTCTTTCTGGTTTATCATGAGAACGGGCAAGAAAAGCGGCGGTATTCCATTCTCTTTACGGTTCTTGAATAATCAGATTTCAAAGCAGAATGGTAGAGTGAAGTTTTTTCTCGGACTCTAGCAAAAACAAAAAATAAAAGAATTATATAAACAAAAAATATGAAGGTTTGGTAAAGAAAGAATAGATGAGGCACAACTTCTATGACTACCTTCCTTTTGCGAGGTAAGATGTTGGATTAGAGCTGAACAACTATTCTCCAAAACGATCCATGGCATTGTCAAAATTATCTCCAATTAAACCTTTCGGATGTGATCGCCAACTTTTTCATTGGAAATCAATAAAGCATTTTCTTTTGTAAGGGAAGAGTTGGACTTTTCTAGTTTGGAACATTGATCCTGAATTGGTTTCTTTTACACTTAAGGTTATTCTACCTCGAATCAGTTTATCCTTCCGGCATAACTTCTTCAAGTTGGTTTCTCGGCGAACAAAGAGATTGTTCTTGCTCTTTACATAATTTTTGACAAACATCATATTGTTGCGAGTAAATCGCCACCTTGTTTAATAGAGTTCGCTTCTCTTGAGAAAGGGTTCCATTCTCATCGATAAAGTTTCCAACTCCAAATTAGCTTTAGTCAAAGAATAAGAGGCGAGATAAGTCATTACTTAATGAGTCTTGTTTACTGAGATAAATCGACATTTTCTTTAGAAAGATTATTTATATGATCAACGAGAATATGTATGAAAGATTATCTCGATTGGTTATATTGCTCCATCCAAGCATCTCTATCAACTCGAACTTCTTGGCAGCAGATTCCAATCGGATATATCTCCATTTTTCGTTTCTGGTTTAAAGCTTGAAGGGCGAACAAGGATTTGAGTCTTTAAAAAAAAAAAAAAAAAAAAAGGGAGTACTGAGGCAAGAGTATACCTTCAGTTCTTCATTCTTCTTGCGAAGGTTATCGCGATCCAGTGAAACATTTTGAAGTTTTTGATTCTCAAGATGGAGAGTATTACATTTAGCAGTCATAGCTTGGAGATCATTCTTCAAAGTGGTAATTTCTCGCTCCAAGGATGTTTGAAACTCACAGACAAGGTGTTTGCTCAAAATCTCGCAAATATCAGACTTGATGGGATCGACAGAAGTCTTCTTAGCATCGTTCACAATATCTGGTAGGACTTTGAAAGCCACATCTATTCCTTCTAAATTTTCCTTAGTAAGAGGGATTTGCTCAGAAAAGGAAGTAGCAGTGATAGAAGAAGGAAGAGATGAAACATCTTTTGTTAAAGGAACATCACGAGAAGAAGAAATCTCGGGAGGGTTAATTATTGGAGGAATGGTAGAGGCATTAACAATGGAAGAAGAAATAGGCTCATTCGCAATGGGACTGTTATGAGGGAGTTGATCTATGAGAAGTTCAGGCATAGAAATGTTATCTTTGGGAGAAGTAATAGAGATTTCTTGCGAAGATATCGCAGTAGGAGTTGTGAGTTTGAATGTAGGAAAAGCATTTATGTATGCAACGGGTTTAGAATGGCGAGGCTTCTTGGGGGACTTATCATCATTTTTGTCATCCTGCTGTACAAGCTAAATAAGAAACAGAGGCAACAATATTGTTATTAAAAGATAAGTGTTTCTTAAATACCTTGTCACTCGCAGTTTTCTTTAGAAGCATGGGTTTTCAATTGCGAGCTCATAGAGACATTAGGGTTCACAATGGTGAACTTGGTGGTAGGTTTGTTCTTGCTAAAATAAAAATGGCAGAGGAGTCATTAAAAGAAGAACAGTATCAAGATAAAACAAATAAGAGAAATTAATCACAAAATAATCAAATTCAGCAAAATTAACGAACCTTGATGCACCAGCAGAAACAAAGAGTTAAGAATAGTAGCAGGAAAACGATGAAGAAGATGATGAAGAAAAACACGAGAAAAAGTTGCGGACGATGAAGAAGACGAAGTAAAAGGAAAGAAATGTTTCACAAGGAATCACCTTTAAATAGACGGCAAAGGGTAAATCGGATAACATTAAATGTGCATTAAAAAGTGAAATTTTAGATACGAGTAAACAGTCATTCCTACATTCACGGAATCTTGTCGGCATAAAATTGATGGAAAATCAACGATTGCGGTATCTCAAAATATTGGTTCTCATGACATTCTCTCCTTCGCAGAGAAGACATGAGAAGAGGCAAATGTAGGATCAAAATATCGCAACTACAATACTTGACGAGATTAATAAATGACGACATTGCTAAGGAGTCGTAGGAAGTAAAATAGATGACGCAATGAATGACGACAATTTAATACGAGGAAGATATGAAAATATGGCGAAATTTAGAATCGTCGCGAGAATTAATACTTGTACGCCTGCGATATGTCGCGAGCCATTCCCGAAAATAAAGGACAGCTTAGCTGTCATCCACTGTATACTACCCTATATAAAGGGTTGAGTAAGTCTGTTGAAAGGAGAGTTCTTTTTGAATTGTTAAGCAAGTCTTTAGGAGAGAGAAAGTTTTAGAGTGATTATAATTCTTGAACTCATTTTTATTTCATATTGTAAAGATTCAAACATTTAATCAATAGAAATCATAATCATTCATCTAAAAATGACTTAATTGTGTAAATTCTAGTGAGGGGTGTAGTGTAGGATTTCCTGCAACTACATGTATAACAGATTGGTTGCGAACATAGCATTAATGAATGATAAAATGAGATATCTCTCATCAACACGACCCGCCATGTCGCTACACATTGTCTTCCACCTCATGGTCAAATGTTTCAAACTTTCACCAACCCTTTGCTTTAATCCAAATACATCTTCAATGCCAGGTCGCGAAAATTGTTACTTATGTACGCCCTAAAAATATAGCCTCGAAATGATTGAAGGATGCTATAGTATTTTTGGTAGGCCTTCAAACCATTTCAAAGCTTCTCAATCAAACTTGATGCAAAGTACTTGCACAATATAGCGCCATGATTTTCCCATTGTAACATACATCTCAAATAAGCTTTGATGTGTTGTATTGCACAAGTTAGATCCATCAAAAATGCTTTGGTTAATGTAGGCAAATTGCATTTTGGGGGTATTCTTTCTAATTGTATTTCCAGTGTGAATGGGGTTTTTGCAGCTTCTTCTATAGCTTCATCTAATTGTCTCCTACCTCCTTCTTTCTTATTATTTAACATTCCTCTCATTTCCGCTAGCTCTTTCAAAATTTGTTCATTTATACTAGAATTATCTTCCACCGGCCTTTTAACTCCGCCTCTCTCTTCTGCGTTCATATCCGTTTTGATTCTCTTGATCATCATTTTCTTCTGTGCTTTCTTCTGCATCTTCTCTTTCATTCCTTTCATGAATTCACACACCATTATATCTCTCATTTTCTCCTTTTCCGTCTTTCTTCTCCTTAGTGCTCTATCGTATTCTTCTATTGATATTAACATTATGCGATTACGCTCACGCCTCTTTTTTCGATTATCATGATTGTTTTGGCGAATTGCCTCTTGTAGTTCTTGTTCTTCCATTTATGCTCTTAGTCTTTCCCTCTCGCGAGCTAGATGCGCTTGTTCAATATAATGTCTTTCAATTTCATCCCGAATTGCTCGGTGATTTCTTTGTACTTCTCTCCCATGTAATATTCTCCTTCCTTCCTGATTTTCTCCATCCTCTTGATTATTTCGCCTCCTCCGCGGTGTCTATCTCTCTGATTTCCATCATTTTGCCCATCTTGGAGAGTTTCACCATGTTGGATATAATGATCTTCCCCTTACTTCTCTCTTTCGCTGCTCTCATCTGAATTTTGTATTTCTTCTGTGAATTTCTTCATTAGCATTTTCTATGGCATATTTCGTATTACTTCTTCACTTACGATCATGATCTTGTAGTGCTCCTTGACCTTCTGTGCTCAGAACCTCATGTTTTCCATCCTTAGCTCATGATTTTGCCTTGTCAAATTTGCACGTTCTTCTGTTTCTAACCGCCTTTCTTCGCGTATTGTTTGTCTCAATGCCTCTAACGTCAGAATCTCTTCATTTCCGTGAATTATTCCTCCAATCATTTCTTGATCTCTCTCCTCTTGTCCATTATCACCTAATTCCTGCTCTTCCCCTATCTCATCTATAGAATCTGATCGCTAAGTGTGTACGCTTACTCTGTCATAATCCTCAGTTCCATTTTGCATTGGTGTATGCTGAATTGGCGATTGAACCCGATTTTCTCTATTGTTTCTTGTGTTTGCTATTGAAGATTCTCCTATTTCATTTCTTTCTTCTCCAAGCAAGTCTCCTACTCCTTCTAACGCCGTTGGTTGTTTTGATGTATGTCTTCTTCTTGCCATTCTTTAATCTTAATGAATTGTTGAAAATTATATGAAATTATTTATCTACTACTTCAAATCCTTCCAAATCACAATATCAATCTTCACTCATCCCTGTTTCTAGCGCCATTATGTAGTTGCAGGAAATCCCACCCTACACCCCTCATAAGAATCCACACAATCAAATCATTTTAAGATGAACAATTATAATTTTTCTTAATCTAACTCTAAAAATGTTACAAGATGAAAAGGAGATAAACTAAAGAATTACAACCACTCTAAACTTTCTCTAATGACTTGCTCAACACTCGAAAAGATCTCTCTAAAAGTCTACTCGGCCCTTTATATAGGACATTACATAGTGGATGATGACTTAAGCTTGTCCTTTATTTTCGGATCTGCCTTGCGACATTCTCGCAAGTGTACACATGTTAAATCTCGCGACACTCCTCGATCTCGCCACATCTTCACATCTTTCTCATGTTTTGGCTGTCGTTATCTACCTTTTACTTCCAACCCGTGATGTCTTCGCAAAGGTGTCGTTTATGGATTTCGCGAGAATCTTGGTGTTGCGATATTTCGATCCTACATGCAGAATAATACAAACTAAAGATGAATCCTCCAAATGTGCTTTAGGCGTTTCTTTTGGAAAGTTTCTTGGATTCTTAGTCACCGCAGAAGGAATCAAGGTCGATCCAGGACAAAACGAAAGCTATCACTACCATGCCTCCTTCACGAATCAGAAAAGGAACTCCAGAGTTTCATGGTCAAAGTAAACTACATTCGACGTTTCATCCTCGGATCAAGCTCAACTCATTGATTTATTCACTCCTCTGTTGAAGAAGGGAGCAAGTTTTACATGGACGACCGTTCAGCAAGAGGCGCTCCAGAAAATACAACAGATATTACTATCACCTGCTGTCATGAAGTCCCATGTGCAAGGACGGCCATTAATAATTTACACAGCCTCCAGTGATGTTGCTATTGGAGCCCTCCTCGCTCAGGAAAATGAAGAAAGCATCGAGCGCCCGATCTATTACTTCAGTTGTACAATGAGGGATGCCCAACTCTGGTACCCAAAAGCTGAGAGAGCATGCCTAACATTAGTACACGCAATTCATAGATTCGGTGCATTATCTTTTATCAAAAGAAGTCGTGCTTTGGTGCCAAATCGATCCCATACGGTTCTTCTCGTCGAAACCTGCTTTGATTGGGAGACCAAAAATGGTCGCCTAAATGTCGACCGACATAGCGTGCGTCCCTCCAAAAGCAATTAAAGGACAAGCGGTTGCATACTTACTTGCTGCTTTCCCTGGAGAAGACATCACAATGTTGCATGAAGAAGTGCCCGGTGAGTTTCCAGAAATTTCAATCATTCAAGAAGAAACATGGTTACTATATTTTGATAGATCTGCCACTCCGAGTAATGGTACTTGAGAAATGGCATCATTGCTAGTATCTCCATCCGGTGAAGTCTTCTCACATTCATTCAAGCTGGATTTTTCACTGCACCAATAACTCGGCAGAATATGAAGATTTTCTCCTAGGGTTATTGTTGATGGTGGGTTTTCATTTGAGGTTAAAATTGTAAAAACCGGAAAAAATCATGCGCTGACATCTTGTAAAAGATAAAGCCATTTATAAGTGTTGGATACTCCTCACTTAATTCACCAGAATGGAGCATGTGGCAACAATCCCATTCTCATGAATACATGAAATTCCTCCGGTTGGAGCATGTAGCAACAATCCCTTCTGTGAATTTCATATCAAATTTGTATTTCCAAAAGAGACTCATTATCGCTGTGGCAAGACGACCGAGTGCTACTTCTTACTGAGTAACACGAACCTCAAGCACTATAATGAAACCATGTACGAAATACCCCGTACAGGCCGACTCTCGGTGTGTTATACTAGCCCGATTGAGCCCCTCTCGGTGTGTTATACTAGCCCGATTGAGCATCCTGACTGACCGTATCGGTCCTGGATATGATTCGATCGCGATCATCCAACTCCATAAGCATGATTGATGACCCCATCAATTCCATCACCCCCTGCAGGTATGGAATACCCACGGCCGACCACGCATGGCTTCCAATCATTGGCCTAGCTTGCCAAGAAACTGTTCATACCAAGCATTATGGACTGAAACCCTAAATTAGGGTTTGCGGCATATTACATGTGTTGCAAAGCGATCTCAACCATCCATCTTCGCAGTATAGATGGAGGGTGTAGATGTAGATTCAAAGGGCCCCGAGCATGTCAACACGATCACCGTGGGCCGCCTACACACTTGACCGACGGTCAAGACCAACCATGCTTTGTTGCAACAAATTCGACGCCCAAAGGGAGCATGGTCACACGGCTATGAAAGCCAAAATTAGGGTTTCAAGCCATCACGAGCGTCCATCTTCTCCTAAACATTTAATGGAGGGTCACAAAGATTGATTACAGTGGTCCTGGCCATACCAAAGATGACCACCGTGGCCCATCTATCCCCTCACTTGATCGCCAAGGCATATCATGCCTGGCCATCCCAAAACGCATGTCCAAACTTTCGTGGTCACACCTCCCCAAACCGCAAACTAATCTCGACCGCTCAACTTCGCCGGACCCGATTTGAGTGGTTCGTATCACGTTTTCATGGGATAATCAGTGTAGGCGTGAACATCAGCTTACCACCTTCACGCGGAAGCCAACCGACCAAGTCCGACCAAGATTGGTCGTCTTTGGAATGCAGACCTGAAGAGGGCGTGACGAGCTGCCCTTGCGGCATTGGTTTTCTATCTAATTGATCCCGACCACTCGATTTCACCATTTAATTGAGTGACCCCGAGATCATACTTTCGTGAGGGAATGGAGACAGCACCTACACCGTCATGCCGTCTACACGCATGTGGTCGGCCTGGCCAAAATTGTATCCCATGCTTGGTTTCACCAAGTCAAGAGTGATGCTGCGCACCTCTTGAAAACCCTAATTTCATTAACGGTGGCAGATGAGTGTCTCAAACATCATCTCATTCGCCCAACTTCACCAGCTTTTGGTTATACAACCCTTGGTCGGGAGTTAATTGGTTAGTGAGGCGTCATTACCCATCACTTTACCACACCATGATGCAAAATTTACAAAATACACACGATACTAGCTATTTACAGACTTCCAATAACAAGTTATTCAATTCAAAGATACATCTTTATCTTTTTGTGGATCCACGATCCATACATTCCAGCACATCAATCATGTCACAAACTGGGATACATACTAGGGTATTGGTTTGGCGGTTTACAAGGCTGCAGCGTGCAAACTGCCATCACAAGAACGTGTCAGGAAGTCATGGACCTGTTAGAGATGAACAGAGAAGGGCAAGGGACTCGGTCGTGGTGGCACCGACGACAACTCCACTACTCCCATCACTCCACTTCCTCCACTTCCTACGAGAGACGTGAATAAGGCTCAATGACTTGTATAAATAGGTTCTCCGCCTTATTTCAAACAACAACACAAGTTCGAATGAGACAGAAAAACCAAGTGTTAATACAAAACGTATTCCAACACCCAGAGCTTGCCATCAATCACAAGCCCGCTCACCTTCGTTACAAGTCATAAGAAAAACCAACACCTTCACAATCTCAACACCTTCTTCGCTTCCCTCCCTAAGATCAACCCCATCTCCTTCACTTTGTGACCGAAACAAGTCTGGAACGGCCATTTCTTGTTTAGGCCGGACTTGACAAGATTGATCTCTCGATCTACAGCACTCACCGCGCAAGCATTTGTTTAAGGTTTAAATTCATTCCTCATCCACACCCAAATTACCAAATTTCAGGAGTAGTTTTCACCCATAAACAATTGGCGACCACAGGGAGGTTGATCTCTCGGTTACACAAAATTAAATTCTCAATTTTTCTGCTTTCCATCTCGCAATGTATCCTAAACCACGCGTGGTTCGATATCATGGGAAGTGTAGCTAGAATGTCGGAGGATGTCTTGGCAAATCAAGCCGGTATCACCGTAGGCGGAAAGGAGACATTTCTGCCTTTTGAATGATATAGCAGCACGATTACAAGAAGGGTCTTGGCATCTACTCAATGCAAGAAATGCTGAATCCTTAGTCGAGTCACACCTTTACCTGTGGAGAGGCAAAAGAGCGCGCGTAACCATGGGAGACTCGGGGAAAGATGAACAACATGGTCCAAACAATCAACAATGAAGAACCGAGGCAACTCACAAAGGAAAGGACTTGTCCGGAGTACTACAACGCCTACCCAGATAAAGAAAGGGAGCCCGCAGCCTACGGAGCCTGCTAAGAGGATTTATATCTCAAGACTCTGTTGAAGTCCGGAAGACCCGTCCAATCTGTCGACCTTCCAACCAATCAAGAAATGCATGAGGAATGAGAGATCAATCAGGAAATGCCTGAATACAGGGGATGGGAGCGCTTCACCCGACACTGCTGGCCCGGTGATATTACACTTTCCACATCCCTTTACCCAGTGCAAGCGTCCGTAGATATGATGGCACTCGCGCTAATCTTCCAACTTCATCTCCGGAACGTTCTCCACATCAAAGCCACGTAGAGACATCACAACGCCCACTAACGCTGGGAAAAGCTAGACTCGAAGTACCTACACTTTCCGTTCCCAATGGAAAGGATTTTGGAGTTCTTTGAGACGTGGGTACAAACAGTGAGGGGTGGAACTTCCTCCGTATGGCGTCCCACCAACCGACAAGAAGTAATTGACCCGAGAGAGGCTACTTCGGTTGATACAAGTAAAGCTTCGAAAGCAATGGAACTTCGAGGGTCTGGATCAGCAATCAATTCTCGATGGGAGCTAGTGCGAGATAACACTCGTTAATCAGGTACCTATCAGTGGAGCTACCGTGGTCAATACATCTCGTAGAGCCGTCACTTCTATCACCAACGCTATAGCGAGCAGGAGATATTCCAGTAGGTGTAACTCCTCCCATCACCGGCAGAAGCTTGACCGCAAAACGGCATCTCCTTAAGTGTAACACCTCACGGTAGTCACCCGGAGCAACAACTTCCCACTCCTTCATCGGGACGAGGAGCCGGAGGGACGAGAGGAGGACCATCCCCCATTACCATTGCAGACTTGATGGAGAAGCGGAGAAGTTCTTGCTAAGACTCAAACGGATATGGCCGCAACTCAGAAAAGAGGTACTCACTTTTTCTTAAGACATTAAGCTGGTCGATTTCCACAAGAGTCGTGATGCACTCGAGCAAAAAAGGAACATTCAACGCACCGGAGAAGGTACTTGGCCTGCAGAACCTCCATGGACCTGATCAAAGAAGCATCGAGCATGAGTAACTGTCATGGAGACTTCTACACTAGGGACTGATCCTCACAACGATCTCCTCAAGACAATGGTTCTATGAAACCCAGGGTCTGGTGGACTCAGAAGCGGTTCTCTAGTGGAAAGTTTTATGCGAACTTTCCACCCTGAAGAATCCTGCCACATGGAGACGTTTTGTTTGCAATCGACCAGAGGAAGTCACGACCGTGCCCTACATGTCACCGCACGCATCAAGGATTCGAGTTCAAGAAGACCCTTATCTACACAAAAGAGCGTCTTCATTACCGCACTCTCAGACATCCAAAAGGTTCTCCTAGGCAAGGTCGTACTAAGCTACCACAATGACTACCTCTCGAGGGAAACCAAACCAGCACATGGGAGAAGCTCATGGAAAGAATCATACAAGTCTGCTGCGGCACCACCCCCACGTAAGGCCAATCTTCGTGAAGAAGACCGGCTTACAATTAACAGGGCTAAAACTCACGATGCATCTTTACTACTCTAAGCATTCTTCTCCATCTCGTGGAAGCACAACACACGCTCATTACCTAAGAGGGAAACGAACTTTT
>JAJJWW010015955.1:0-10834 GCA_023531295.1 Papaver armeniacum | reverse complement strand
GATCTAGCTAAAGGATAAAGGAATCAAACTCACTCCATGCACAGCAAATTTAAGATTTTTAATAACCTACGGCTTTGTAGATGAGGATAACTCTTATGATTGCATTTTTGATATAGGCATCCTCGGCACCAAGGATCCTCAATACCATAATAAGAGATTGGTTGCTCAGCAAAACGGAAAACAGCCTATATGTCTTTAGGCGCAGTCACAGGTGACTGCTGGTAATGCAAAAGAAGCAGTTAACGACATCTAGGCTATATGTTGAATCCACTTCCGCCAAAGAGAACCAAACCCCATCTTCTCTAAAACTTCTTCCACAAAATCCCAAGAGACATGATCAAAAAGCTTTTTCGAAATTGATTTTGCAGACCACCCATGGCTTTCCAGATTTAATTCTAGAATCGAGACAATCATTTGCAATCAAAGCACAATCCGAAATTTGCCTAACTTTCAAGAAGGCAACTTGCTAATGAGAATTGTGACAAAAAAAAAAAACTTGCTAATGAGAAATCAAGGAGGGCAAAACCATTTTTAATCTCTCGGCTAGTACTTTCGAGATCATTTTGTAAACACTATTGATCAACCCGATGGGACGAAAGTCTTTTACTTCTTCTACCACTTGTTTCTTAGGAATAAGAGAAAGAAACGTGTTCTTTAATCTCCAATTAATAGTTCCCTATTTATTGAAGTCTCTAACAACCTTCATTTTGTCTTTTCCCATGAAATGCCAGCATTTCAAAATAATTGTAACCTGAAAACCGTCGGGACCAGGAGTTTTGTCTTGGCCCAAGTCTTTAGAGCTGCTACCCGAAGCCACATCAAAAGGAAGCTGCTTGAAATTCATGTTCCCAAAGAGGGTCTTGCCGAGGTCTTCTTCGAAAAAAGCGAGGAAAAATAATCTGTGATGGAAGTCTTAATTACCTCCTTGTCAACAGTTTGCTGCCCATTCACCTTCAGAGAGTGTATAGTGTTCCTTCTTTTTCGTATCGTGACCATCCTGTGATAGAACTTTGTGTTTCTGTCGCCATCAAGATTCCAAGAATTTCTGGATTTTTGCAGATACAAATGTCTTTTATCCGCCAGAATCTCAAACTCCAGCAACATCCTTGAATTTCAGAGATCGAACCATTAGATGCCAAGCTATCTAAAGTACTTAACTCAGAGAGGCAGATTCTAATGAGGGCGTCCATATATATATATATATATATATATATATATAACATCTTTAACCTTTAAAGAAGGGAATATTATCTATATACCCCTACTAGGAGACCCTTTAAAAATATCCTATGAACTTTACAAATACCCCTAAGCCTAATACATTACTAAAATACCCTATTTTATATAGTGAATATACAAAACCACCACCACCACTATTTAAAAAAAAAAAAAAAAAAAAAAAAAAAGAAATTCTAATACCCACACCATTGTCCACAGCCAACCACCATTGTCCACAGCCTATCACCACCATGAAGACGACCACCACCACCACAACCACCACCATAGACAACCACCACCACTAACCACCACTCGACGACCACCACCACCACCGACCACCACCACCGCCAACCACCACCACCACCAACCACCGCCGCCGCTAACAAACACCACCACTGTCCACTACCACGCGCCGCCAACAAGCGAGCACCCGCCAGCGTGTGACCATCACTGTGTGACCGCCATCGTCGCGCCAACCACACCACCATGTGGAGTCAGCTTCTTTGAAGTTATGTCCATGTATCGGAGGCAACTAGCTCAAGTTGTATTCAACAATAAAGGCAACTAGCACAAAGTTGTCTTGAAAAGTGAATAAGCTAGCCTAAGTTGTCTCCATACATGGAGCACAACTTGCACAAGTTGTCTCTAAAACAAAAAATTTATACAAAAATAAGTAGAACCTAGTGTGAATCGAGACACACATCTTCTTCGACATATAGTCGGTTGTCTTTCTCATTGCATCACGGAGTTCACCACACCAACGATGTTCAACCAACAATTCAAACAACCACCTTACAACACCACACCCTCCGTCTACGTCTTGCTACTCTACTGTAACAACTTCATGACCACAATACATCTATGCACACTTGCAACATGAGCCAATAGATGCGGTCACTTCCATGCCCCTACTCCAAACACCATCGGCAACACACAAGCGGTTAACAACTTCTTGTGCTTTCAATGCACTGGATTCATATTGAGTTCATTCTTAACTTCTACAAGCATTCATCTACTCTCTTGACTTTAAAGCATGAGCACGGCTGACACAACCATTATCACGGCAACTCAACACAACATTGTGTTACCATTTGCACCACAAATTCGACACAAATACTATAAGGTATATGTATAAGGTAATTTCGGATGAATAAATGGACCCAAAACATAACCAAGTTGCCTCACGGCCCAGGAATCAACTAGCTCAAGTTGCCTCCAATCGGAATCCCGACTAGCTCAAGTTGCCTCAAAGTGAAAGCAACTTGGTCAAGTTGTCTCCACATATGGAAGCAACAAACTCAGTTGCCTCAAATCTGGAATCAAATTGTCCCAAAATCTAGCTCAACAAACGCATACCCATTAAAGCATCAACTGTAGCAATTTGCAACAAGGTTGCCTCGAGCCATTATCGTTGTTGTTCATTTGGCTCAGCCAGCAACAACTTGAAGCACAAATACAAACTCCTCATAAAAGCACCATTCTCTGTAATTTGCCTTTCTCAAATCCACCAACTATTCTTTCTCCGTCCGCTTTGAAATTGAACACATCTGCTCATTTTTACATTTGCCCTTCAAATCTCAACTCACAACACATCGAATTATCCTCCTTTCTTGTTACGAATCTTACGACTCTGCCGTCTCACTTCTTTGTTGGCTATAACATCTGCGCTGCAACACACAACACACCCAATTGCAATTACAAAACAAGGCGACCACCTAAGCGGAGTTGCACTTGAGCATTTTGCATTCCCTTGAGCATCGGCCAACAATTTATGATTCTCTCTGTAATGACCAACGACAAGACACATTCTGCATCATCTTAGCGCAAACTGCAATCAACCATTGCAACCACCACTACCCTAGTCACCTGCAATTGCTTCATAACCAGCTCAAGCCTTCTCAAAAATACTACCAGACTCGTCTCATTGCACTGTATTCTGACAACACATCACATCCATGTTCCTTCACTTAAAGCATCACTGTCTCATTTCAAATTCAGCTTCTTTGATTCTTACTGTCAACAACATATATTACTTCCATTTAGTTTCCCTTCAATACTCAACTCCATCTCTTCCCTATTTCGATTCACAAATTTGCCCCAATTTTGGGATCACGACTCCATAATTTGCTGATCGGCAGGTCCAACACCTAATCGAGTTGTGCACCCATCTCTAATTCATCCGCAGATTCATAATAACTTCTCAATCTTATTACGTCATGAAAGAAGAACTCTCATCTCATTAACAATAGCACCAATCAGGACAACAAACAAAACAATAATTACGAGATCCGAAAATATGTGTTAAGATGATGGGTAAGAAGAAAACACGCAAATCATCGAATTCAAAATTACAGATGAAATCTCCATCTCTGATTCTTCGCAAGCCCCTTCTTCTAATCATTAAGCGGCAACTTCATCGATCTTCTCCTTCATTCTTGCAAATTGATGGCGCAACCTTCTCTCCACGATTTCTTAGGTTCATCTCCCTTCCGTGCAACATCAACTCAAACCCTAATATCAACAAAACCATCTTCCATTTCATCTTGATTCAGTCAACAAACAGCTTCAATTTCACAATTTCACCCTTCTAATCTCTATTCGATCTGTCTTCATCCATCTAACCCTTTATCCCTCTCAGATTCAGATCTACTCACTTAATTTGTTCTTGATACCCTTTCAAAATTCCGCTCGATCTACTTACGGTGGTGGTAGGTGCGATGAAATTTTTTCTGAGTGGCGATGACGGCGATGGAGATGATGGTGGTGTTGGTTGTGGTGGCGACGGAGGTGAGGTGAGCGATTTTTGGAGTGAAAAATGAAGAAGAAGTTGAAGTATAAGGTGTAGGGGTTAAAAATGGAATTATGTGAATTATTTTTCTATAGATAATTTCAATTATGCCATCAGGGGTATTTGTAAGGGTGTTTGTGCATGACCCATGTATAGTAGGGGCATAAATAACATTCCCACTTTAGACAGAACGATGAATCGTAGAACTATCTGAACAATAGATGCATATATAGTATTCAACCCAAGGGTCATTCCAAAAGCTACTTTTCTCCCGGCCCGTTACCTATTCACGATCTCAAGGAATCCTTGACGACATGTCTGCCGTCTTCCCCACGAGATACTTTTCCAGCAAAGAGATTTAGAAGGCGAAGGAGAAGAAGACAAAAAAGAGTTATTTTTATTATACTTTGCTTGAAACAAAACACAAATGGTAGAATTGGGTTGTAAGTGAATCCTCAAGGCAAAAATTAGTCTAATGTAAATCCTTTACTCCTAAATAAACCAATAATATAAACAGGTCGGCAGATGATCAATCCACTGTACATGCACTATTCCTTTTTTTACCTGGCATTTTCAGGGGCGACCCAAACGAATTAGGGGCGACACTAAAAGACAAAAAAGGTCACCCAAACGTAATTCTAAGCTACCCCTTATCTTCGATTTTTCGAAATGGCCAATATGCCCTTATATAATCGGGAACCTACCATAATCGGTAGGTTAAAAGTGAATCGGTAGATTAAATTGAAATATACCTACCGATTATTGTGTAGATACTTTAGCTAATAATCTCTTTTATAATCGGTAGCTTATCCAACTTGTAAGACTACCGATTATAAGAGCCCCATATTCAACCTTGGCCCCGAATTCCATAGGTTTGAGGTGTGTAAAGCCAGCCATAACCCACTTGGCTTGGTAGTGGATGTAGCCATAATCGGAATCCCAATAGGTTACATACACTACCGATTATAAGTTGCCCCAAAATGAGTTTTTTCTAAAATCCTTCACGTCATGAATTTTGAAATCTGCCATAATCGGTAGGGTATATAATTATATAACCCAGGTTATAAACCCCGAGATCAACCTTTGCCATATTTCACTTAGGTTTGAGTGTACGCGACCCGGCCATAACCACTTGGTTCGTGTTTTGGATGCGGCGTTAATCGGGAAGTTAAATATATTACCAAACCATCCAGTTATGGGTTTGCCCCAAAATGAGTTTTCTAAAATCCTTCATGTAAGGAATTTGAAATATACCATAATCGGTAGAGTTAACAACTTAACAACCTACAGTTATAAGGAGCCCGGATCGAACCCTTGCCAAATTCCATATTTTTAGAAGTGCAGAGCCATGCATAACCATGTGGCTCATGATTTGGATGTAGCCATAATCGGACGTCCATTGGTTCCAAAGCCTACAGATTATATGTTTTAAAATGAGTTTTTCTAAAATCCTTCATGTGATGAATTTTGAAATCTACCATAATCGGTAGAGTTTAAAACTTATAACCCTACGATTATAAGTGGCCCCGAGATTCAACCTTTGCCAAAAACTATAATATTCGGTAGCGAAAACAATAATCGGTAGTTTCACAAAATAACTTAGAAGCAAACTCTTGTAATCGGTGAGCTGCTGCTATGAATCACACGATTTTTGACAAGGATTTTCTTAAGGTTGTGAGAGGTGGCCTTAGGAGTAAAAAGTACACAAAATTGGTCAAAAAGCCAAAATCAGCAATTCGCAGTGAAAAGACACTTAGGTTTTGATCATTTATTTAAATAGCCAAAAATTAAAAGATACGGTTTAAATGGACAAATTTTAAAAATAGGCGAGGATGTAACCGGTTTCATCCTGTCCATTTCAAATATTTTTTTCTTATTTTATTTTACACCAGGATGCATCCCGTTTCATCTTGCTATTTTTAAGTATAAGCGGGGATGAATCCCGAGTTTCATCCTTGTTATTTTTGGCTATTTCACCGTCTTCTTTTTCTTGTCCATTTGAACCGTTTTTAAATTTTTTTTGAACAAATGACCCATTTTCTCTAAAAAGTACTTGGGAGTTGGGATTTACCACAGTTCCACGCCACTACCACCAGTTCCGCTCAAGCTGACCCTAATCCGACCGGTTGTCTGATTCACATACATAAATACCCCTAGAACTGAATTTGAATTCTACAGAAACTCGTAACAAAAATCGGTTTTCGTCTAAGATACGGAAAGTGGATATCCACTTATAAATACTTATGCTTGTGAGTTTTAGGGTATTGAGCGTCGGAACTAAACTAGTCAGGGTAGGTGCCTTTTCAAAACAACAACAACTAGGTATGATGGATTCAAACAAAGAGACAATCGAGATAAGGATTGAAGGAGGCAAGTTCAAGCAATTTGATATAGCTCAAGTAGCATCAAGTTTTAGTGATCATCACTATTATAACCGTCACCCCAAGAAATACAGTGATCAATTAATAAATAAAATATCTGAAGAATGGAAGATCTTCAAGGAACGGCTCCGCAGTCAATCTTCGTCAGGGCTAATAGGAAAAGACCTGATCTCTTGCGAGCTGTAATTATTGGACCTCAGGTATTGGACCTCAAAGGTAGTCTGTACCATGACGGTCTCTTTTTTCGATATTCAGTTCCCTTCAAAATATCCTAATATACCTCCTAAAATTCGTTACCACTGTTCTGATGTTGTACCTATGAATTGCCATATTACAAACGTAATTTCCTCGAGGGGAGCCTTAACAAGAGATATTCCTTGGAGTTCTTCTACATCAACAGTTCTAGGACTTCTGCTTTTGATTCATGGATTTCTTGTTTGCCGTGCAAATACTCGCAAACCATCAACTTTGTTTGATGATGAACTAGTCTACAAGTCCAATTGGAAAACAATGGTGTATGTGCTTAACAAGCCTCCAAAGTGCTTTGAAGAATTTGTTGCTCAGCATTTTCATGACCGCGCAAGAACAATTTTAACTACATGCAAGGCATATATTCGCGGGAGAGTAAACGCGGTTGATCTTCTAGTTCCGACACAATACGCTTCTGGTGAAATAAAGCATCTATTACAATCTTGTTCCAACAAAAAAGAAGATTTTGGTGAAATGGAAAGCATCTATTACAAGCTTGTGATTGCGTTTGAAAAGAATGGATCTTCTTTGGAAAATTTATATAAACTTCAGATAGACTTTCACGGTAAACCAGCTTGCTCCATGCGTGAGTGTATTGCTTTGGGATAGTAACATGTCTCGCTATCATCAACATCTTTCTTCTTCTGTATTATAGCTAGACACACCATGTTATACCGCGCGGAGATATCTACTGGTGTCCGGCCTTCCCCGCTATCATTGTGACATCTGAGGTCCAAGTTGTCCAACTACTCTCTACACGGGATCCCGCTGCAGAATATTCATTGAAAAACGTTATTTTTCTGAACCATACCACTCAATCACCAATGACGTGTAGAATTGTGTTGTATATGGTTTTTTTTTTTAGGGAAAATTGGGAAAATGCCCCATTATGAGGTGCAATGTTGGAAATGCGCTAGCGTTAAAAAAAGTTGGAAAAATGCCCATTCCGTTAACTTTGACATCCAACCCAGGTTAAGTCGCATATGTAAGGCCCACGGTCACCACGAGAACCACTACAAAAACCACGCTCGCCACCACACGAACCTTAAGCAGACACCCTCATAACTGAATCTGAATTTTAAACCACGAAACTTGTTAAGAAGGGGTTTTTTCGCGTGTGGGAGCTTACACATGTGACTTAACCGAGTTTTGACGGAATGGGGCATTTTTTCAAAATTTTTAAATGTTGGGGCAGATTTCCAACATTGCACCCCGTATTAGGCCATTTTCCCAATTTTCCCTTTTTATTTTTTTGGGAAAATTGGGGATATGCCCCAAAATCCAATGTCATCTTGGGGATATGCCCCGGGATTCTATTTCTCAGGATATGCCGACCGTCTAAGTTTCCTTCCAACTCAGTTAACTTGTCAAATACCGCACATGTTGGATTACGTGTGACAAAAAACCAATTTATCTTCCAACAAATTGAAAAACGACCGTATCGTTCTTGTTATGAAACGCAGAAATGGTGTTCATCCCCATTTTTCTTATTTGATCAAAAACTAAGATTTCCAAAATCACTGAATCTCAAGTTAAAGAATGATACAATGGATTAGTCGTATCAACATAAAATTCCACTAAAAAGATTAAAAACCACAACACATCATGAAAACAAAACATATTCTGTGAGATGATGAAGATTGGAAATAAAATGAACATTATCAATCACCACCATTACTACCATCAGAAACATCAAATTATATTTACAAACCTAAACCCTACGTAAAATAAAATAAACATATTCATTTCAAAAATAAAACAAACTTTTGTAGTCAATTCAAAATTGAAACAAAGCCACTTTATAAAACTGACTAGCCCTTAACCCGTGCCGTAACGGCACGGGCCATGATGTTGGTTCATTTTGAATATATCGTATAATTTTTGTACCGAATACTTATCAACTCCTTATGATTTAATATGTGTTTGTCATAAAAATAATCGGGATTTTCCTCTCTTTTTTTCTTTGTTTTCCTTTAATATTTTACCTTGGGAGATTTGCTCAAGCGAAAGAAATATAATCTTAACTTCCGGACACTTTTTTATTTAGGTTCATTGCTTATAATGAGATAATGCTCTACATGAACATGGAAGTTTAAATATTTTTGGAAATATGTCGTTAGCGCGCTCATCTCGGTGAAATCAACTAATCAATATCGTCATAAAGTCTCCCTATGCTCCTATTTCGCTCCGATGACTCATCTATCATGGTCATGTTGTCGATCCTCCAAATAGAGCGAGAGAATAGTATTTTTTGCATCGTACGGATAATACAAACTATCCAATGTGACATGATTTTCACAATAATTTTTCCAACGCCCATCGAGATGACAATGTTTTAAATGTGTCAGATTGCCTTTTCGAAGGGATTGTATATATGCGAACCTCTGCCATTAAATCTTCACAAAAGTATTGTGCCCGGTAATTCATCTTAACGAAAGGCTTTAGTAACTTCAAAAGTCTTGGACATTTTGTCCCTTCAGTATGTTCCTACCTTCACTTGGAATACAATGCGCGACACATTGCCTCATAAAGAACCTTGAACACATATTACACTCCATGATCTATTTCAAATTAATAGATTGTCAATAGATCCTTTACCAAAAGTTGACATATTCTACGTTGAATATTTATAAAAAAAAATTATGGTATTGTGGATGCGTTGCTTTCTAAGGCGTAGTTTTCAAATTGGTCTCTTGAGTCCCATGGCTTTAAGTTTATATCATTTGTTTTAACATTTTAGTTAGCCATATTATGTTTGTTACTAACTCCCAACAATTCTTCTACAACAATTCCTTTCTTCTACCTTATAAAATTAGCATAATATGTTTTGTTCCGCAATACACTTTACCACCAGTAAAACCATATGAATCCATTTTTTATGCCACCACTAGTGGTGGAGCCAAAGGTTGACTAACCCGACTCTAACCCCTTAAATTTTTAATAACTACATGATTTTTTTTAGTTTATTTTATAAATAGTACTTTGTCCACATATATTTATGGTTTAGTCCACCAAAGTTTACATGTTTCTTTTTTTAAAAGAAAGTAGGCCTCCCTAAATGTCAATTTTGACTCCCACCCCTGCCACCGTCAACTTGCTTAGATCCATGTAGGTTGTTGGACGCAATTCTAATTTTCATTCACAAATTCCATGTATGAGGTTTATTGAACAAAATTTCGTCAAATGATTAGTTTCATTTTTTTTTTACCGTGTATATATTGTTTTTGTGTGCAATCAATTTTATTTTAATAAAAAAATCATGATTTATACGATATAGTACCAAAGATAACAAGGGTACCATTTGGGTGATCCAACTACGATTATGAAAATATTGTCTTGTATGATATCATCCACGAAATATATGGTACCTTCCTTTATCAAAAAGTGTTAAAAACAACCAACCACATCTTCCACACTACGATGTTATCGATGTTGTAACGACAACATAAAATTAATATTGTCCATCACTACTCACCGGCATTCACCCCGTCACTACTTGTTCTACTTCTGATAGGGCGGAGCAGGGATTTGAGGAGAGAGGGAGAAAAAATTCTTGGCAAGTTGGATACATGTAGAAAAATGGACTTTGTATCCCATTTTACGATAAAAGAACAAAAATAAATATAATTGTGCTTGGCTCGCCCTTAACCACCACTAATCTTTAGGCCTCCACCTCTTCTACTACTCATTGTCATGAAAATGTCTATTGATTCTATTTATCAAAATAACTTATTAATAGAAATAAATATTATAATTAATGAAGAAAACATTTATAATTAAAAAATGATTAGTCATTTATTATGAGAAATTAGTGAAACACTAATTAAGTAAAACACTTTAAAATGAATAAATTATTTATTATGTGCAATTAGTGAAACACTAATTAATAAAAAATTATGGTATTTAAGTTGAACAAACCACATTTTGTTGATTTATCTTTTCTATCAATTCCAACCAAGGTGGAACAACTGTTTTAGAGACCATCTTATGACACAATATGTCATGAGTTCGAACCTCCCCCGATTATAATTTTAAAATTCCATATCTTGACTTGAGTATTCATTTTTTCATTCATAATATTGGAATTAATATCACGTGTGCGAGTTGTAGGGGGTGGTCGGAGAACCCTGACTTCACGATTTATCTTTCACCGGACAAATCCGGACCACCACTCAGTGGGGCAAACTTAGCCTAGCTT